>JAPVRG010255966.1:7503-19899 GCA_029783565.1 Rhagoletis cerasi
TGAGAAGCACATAAATATAAAATGTCCGCCTGATTCCGGTTCCCCTTATTATAACTACAAAGGGACTTATACTCCATCGCCCCTTTGGCGAGTTGTGATGCAAATTACATCTTAACCAACATAGACATTGAAGCGTATGGCTTGCAAAGCGATGGTGGGGTTTTGTGGAACTCAGGCTTGCGACAAAAATTTTTCAATAGGAAATTAGACTTGCCCGAAGATGATTTTTTACCAGGTACTGACGTAAATTTTCCACATTTCATGGTTGGAGAAGCAGCATTCCCTTTAAAAAGAATTTTAATGCCACCATATCCAGATGAGCATATATGTACATATCTACATATCTATATATTTATTTACTACACTAGTTTGTAAGGAATCCGACCTGTTGCATTTTACCATCATTCATTTAAAATTTTCCGTTGAACCCGGATATGAAGTCAAAATATAATAAAGTAGAACAGTTTTCGAGATAAATCAAAATCAGGTTTTCATGAGATCTGAAAGTGAACTCACTTAATTGCAGTTTTCTTTGGATACAGTTGGCCAATCTTAAATTTCTTTTGCCATTAGTAAAGCCAATTAGATTTTTTATCATTCAGGTCGACAACTGGATTATACAAACTTGTCGATGAATCAATGTATAGCTCTTAAACTACTAAACCAGTTGGAAAATGTTTTTGACATGTAAATTTTAATTGGAACTATGTACATGGTTTAAAATCTAAATTTTCAACCTTTCTTGCACTTCCTTAGGTTTCTTTTCTAGTAAATCGTCCAACATCGACAAAAAAGCGCTATTTTTCGACTTCCCAACTTTGAATTTGCTGTAAATAGTCTCAATGGTGCCACACAACCGGCTAAAACATTCAAGTGCCTCTTCTTCCAGCCGCTGACGTGTTGGCGCTTTTTTTGCTTTGGATAACTCTACGCTGCACTGGCTATCGTTTAGTGCCGCATCAACGCACTCGTCCTGCGCACTAGTTCCACCAATTCGCATTCTTATATTGTTTGCTGCGAATTACTGCAGTTCGGCTGGTCGTCACAGCCCCATTGCAAGTTGGAGATCGTTCTGCAAGGTTTAATGAAAAAGGTTTTACATATGTATGACCAACAGAACGCGAATATATGTGTAGCTTGCCTTCTAGGAGCAACGTGTTTCGTTAAAACCGCATTGACTCTAGGTAGCGCCAATCGGGTTTTTCGTCTGCAGCGGCCCCCGACTTTGACTTTTGTGTCGCCACCTCCCGCACAAATCTATCGCGCTGATTTACAGCGCTGCTTACATTGTTCCACTATTGTAAACACGAACAAGTAAAGAAGTCTAAGTTCGGGTAAAACCGAACATTAAATACCCGGCGCACGTATGAAGCATCGTTTTTTTCACGATGCTGAAACATACCGTTACGTAGTAAACAGGGCTGGGTTTTTTACCCTTTTTCAAACACTATCGATAATTTAGCTGTGCTTGGTAGATATCGGTAAAGCGGTTACCGATATAAACTTAAGTAGTCATGAGTGGGCGGTGTCACGCCCCTTTTCCTTAAGTCCATAAACATCTTACTTCTTGCTACAAGATTGTTGTGAGTACCAACTTTGAGTAAACTACCGTTTCTAAATTTCGAAATATCGAAGTTTTCATATTTCTGAAATTTACCGTTATTTCAACCATATGTAATCATAAATGGGCGGTGACACGCCCATTTTCTAAAAATTTGACATAATCGTACTTCTTGCTAAGGAATTATTGCAAACATAAACTTTGAGTAAATTATCTTTAGTAGTTACCGATTTATCACAGATTTTGTATTTCTGCAAATTACTGTTATATGGGAGGTGGGCGTGGTTATTGTCCGATTTCAAAAATTTTCAGCGAATTTCTATGTTGGACCAACATCAACTCTTGTGTCAAGTTCGGTAGAAATCGGTACAGCAGTTACCGCGATATAAATGTTAACCCATAAGTGGGCGTGGCTGCGCCCCTTTTTCCAAAATTTATAATATTCTTATTACTCGTTAACATATCATTGTATATATCAATTTTAGGTCAATAAGCTTAAACAGTTACTAAAATATCGCAGTTTTTGTATTTCTGAAAATTACCGTTATATGGGAGGTGGGCGTGGTTATCGTCCGATTTCGCTCATTTTCAATACCATCCGTCCTTATCCCAATAGAAGTACGCGTACCAAGTTTCGTTGAGATATCCCAATTTTTATTCGAGTTATCGTGCGGACGGACGGACAGACAGACATGGCTTAATCGATTTCTCTTTTCATTCTGAGCATTTTGGTATATATTTATGTCTATATCGTTCTCGATTCCTTTGGCTGTTACAAACAACCACTACGTGAACAAAGTTATAATACCCTTGTGCACACAGTGCGCTCGGGTATAAAAAATTCCCCCACAGCGGTGTTCGAAAATCAATTTTAAGTAGTTTTGGTTAATAAGTACACATGCACATTATATAAGATACCTCCAGAACCATCTTTTAAAAATTTGTATCCCCTAGCCGGTAGTCTACAAATGTGGCCAGTTACCTTATAATATGATAGTAAGTGGCAAGTGCTACTTTGGACTGAGTAGGCAATTGCGAAGTAAAGTCCTCTCTCGTCGTACAAAAATCACGCTCTATAAGTCACTCATCTTGCCTGTGCTGGTGTATGGCGCGGAGGCATGGACAATGAAAACATCTGATGAAGCAGCTCTGGGAGTTTTCGAGAGAAAGATTCTGCGAAAAATTTACGGGCCTTTGCGCGTTGGCAATGGCGAGTACCGCAGACGATTTAACGATGAGCTGTATGACCTTTACAACGATATAGACATAGTGCAACGAATTAAGATAAAGCGGGTCCGGTGGCTAGGTCATGTCATTCGAATGGACAGAAACGCTCCTGCTCTGAAAGTATTCAACGCGGGTCGCGATGCTGGTAACAGAGGAAGAGGAAGGCCTCCTCTGCATTGGAAAGACCAGTTGGAGAAGGACTTAGCTTCACTTGACATTTCCAATTGGCATCAGTTGGCACAGAAGAGATATAACTGGCGTGCTACTCTACTTTTTAGACCATTTATAAAAGCGGTATATATAAAAAAGTTTTTTTACTTTATTTGTTTTTTGTATATGTACCTGTAAGCCTGAATTTTGCATTGATCCACTTTGACATTTTACAAAAGGCATATTTGCCTGGTTGACCGGCTGCCTCAATGACTGCATCTCAGCCACACATACATATACTTATGTAAATATAAGTGCAACACTGGCTTGTGTGTTAAGGGTTTGTACGTTCGTGGGAAAGTCAAATTATGAATGCCACTCATAGACTATAGCAAGTTTATGCAACGGCACATCTGCTCAGCTGTCTTCATTATTACCTAAAATATATCCTGTACATAGTTACAATAGAACCTCTCGTAGTTTTCCTTCTTTTCTTACCCCCTCTTACATTTAGTTTGCACCACCTATGTAGCATGTCCTGGCCTCTGCTTTTTTTCACCGCAACACATTCCTTCCTTCGTCATCTTTGGCTTCTACCGCGATTTCATGCTGTGCTGCTTTCATTTTAAACTTTTTAACACAAAATTTTTGATAAAGATACTTTTTTAACTACACTAATAATAACAACAACGGCCATGTACCAAATATGTTTGTAACATAGCCACTTGTCGTTCATCTTGCCTCAGCCATGTGCGACTTGAATTGGCCTTGCGTGTGTGTGCGAAGTGTGGCGTGAAAGTGTTACGCGCTTTGCGTGAGCTCAGAAAAGTATTTCAACTTTTGCCCTTTCATTTTGTTTACACACACTCACACGCTATGTCAGTTTCTTGCAAGCTCTAATGGCTATGCGTGTTATGTACAAAAACTCTGATATAAGGCCAAGTGGAATTTCGAAAGTTAAAATCAAAGCTTTATCAAATTGTTTCTTTGTTTCAACAGAGTAAAAGTATGAACAAATTTGAGCTATTTTTTAGCAAATCTAACTTATACACAAACCAGACGTTTTATAAAAACAAGTAAGGAAATGGTTAGAGCGACGAACTTCCACTCGGTAAGACCAAGGCTTGATGCATGGTTAAAGCAGCATCCAACAAATTTTTTTCTAATCGAGTGTACTGCTGCCATGAAAAAGCTCCTCACAAGAAAACCATTTGCCGCTCGGAAACGGCGTAAAACCGCAAGTTCCTTCATTCTTGTGACAACATCAGGACGCACACCATAAATTTAAAAATGTGTTAGCGCCAAAACTTTGTTATCATTTTATTAAAGTGCTTTTTGGTCCGACCCTTCCCAAGTCTCGGCTTTAAGGCCACTTTCTGTCACTAAATTGGTTGTTACTAATGGTATCTCTTCTCTGCAATCGTCGATGCTACTCCTCGCATTGTGTACATTTGAACATCATTTTGAATGTTTCCCTTTCTACTGAGATATTCACTGATCGTTGGAAGATTGTCTCTCTAACCCCAATATGCATGAATGGCCATGAGGATGATTTTCAAAACTACATGTCAACCTACTTTTAATCTAACTTCTACTTCCATTTCTTTATTTGCGTTGAAACCGCCAACCCGATTTTGGGCTCGTCCAAAAAAACACGTCAGCCGTTTCTCCACTAAGCCAAATGGAAATGTCAAGTGAAGCCAAGTCTTTCTCCACCTGGTCTTTCTATCGCACAGGAGGCTTTTCTTTTCCTCTTCTGTCAGCATGGTGTATACTTTCACTGTCCACTCGTACGACATGGCCGATCCACCGGAACCGCTGTATTTAACCCGTTGCACTATGTTTATGTTGTTGTAAGGCTCATACAGCTCATCGTCTACGGTACATGCCATTACCAATGCATAAAGTCCCTTAAATCTTCCTCAGAATCTTTCACTCGAAAACTCCAAGAGCCATCTTATCAGATGTCTTCATTGTCCATGGTTCTGCGCCACTCGAAAACTCCAAGAGCCGTCTTATCAGATGTCTTCATTGTCCATGGTTCTGCGCCATACAGAACGGAAATGATGAGTGACGTATAGTGTAAGATTTTTGTACGAAGAGAGAGGATCTTACCTCTCAATTGCCTACTCAGTCCAAATTAGCACTTGTGGGATTATCTTCTCTTAATAAGCTCGCTTACGAACGGCTTTCGTTTGCTACCAAGAGGATACTTAGTATCAACACTGGCAGTCGTGTGCTACTGGAACCGGACTCAAAAGAATCGTTTTTGGTCTCGCCCTGGTGAATGGTGATCACAAACTTTCCCACTTGTTTGGACTTCTGCACCCGGTACGATCGTCCTAGGGAGAGAGATTTACATTTTTAAAACAATAATAGCATAAGATAGGAAACTAACATCAGCAAACTTATGTGAAACGATAAAAAAGGTATTCCATCAATTACCTTAGCGTATCCTTAGAGCATTGCCGTTTTTTGGTAATTTTCTACCAAAATTGGTATTTTTTTTTTATTCGCCGATCTTTTGCAAACTGTGGAGATGTGGTCATTACTGTAACTAATGTGTTCTTTCCCGGAAAGATATAGATGTACCTCTCCTTGACCTATTCGTCAGCTTTGCAGCTACCCGGCATAGCCCGGCACATATATAAGTTGAGGTCCATGCAGTCAGCAATCCAGTGTCTTGTATACTTATGTATATGTACTAGGGTGCTTGATTCGGTTTTTCCAAACCGGTTTCAACCGGGTTTTTTCTGATATTTTTTAACAGTTTTTTGAAATCTTAATTTTTCGAATACTGAGTAAACCATTTAATTTTTTAAAAATAGAACTAGAGTTTTTCTTTTATTTAATTTTATATCTGAATAATGGAACATTTCCCACTGCAGAAAATTAGAAAAAAAAGTAAAGGGAAAACCGAACGAAAATTTTTCACAATGGTTTTTGTTGTATCAGCTTTCTAAACTCTGCCTAAATCAGTGAAGCGACTTCATGTAGGGATAGGTATGTTAGATTAGCTGATGTGAGTGGACATGTGAAGAGGTGGTTGGTTGAGTTGTGTCGAAGTATCGCGCTTCTCATGAGGCAACGCGAGCTCTCCGTCTGAGATAGGTGGTCTCCGATGATGGAATTCAAGGGGCGAGAGTTGACGAAGGTGTTGGTTGATTCTCGATGAATGTCCTTCAAGGCCTGTCTATAATAGGCTATAGGATATATTCATAATCAAAATATAGTCGGCACTTAAGTTAGTTGTAGCTTTTTGACATAATTTCCAAAGGATTATCTGTCAAAAAGCTGCACCTAATTTTAAAGTCGACTTTTTTTCAACCATTCAGTGGATAGCGTAGTCTCATTTACAAGCCACTTGGCTCTACATACTCGAGTTTTTACCTACAAAAGACTTTTTTATTAATTTTTTCTGTCTACTTTTAATCCAAAATAGTTCGAATTTATTTGGCCTTATTGATTTCTAAATTGAAGCTATACCTATTTTTAGCAGAGGCATTTTAATTTTGGTCATGATTTCTTACTTGCATTAGGTATTACTGTATAGAAAATATGTAAAATAAAACCGGTTTATCCAGTTTTTTCCTAATTTGAAAATGGGCGACCGGTTATTTTCAAATTGCAATTTCTCCAATAACTCGAAAAAAGGCGAATAACACAGGCCGACAAAATGAGACCGATTTTTTTGACCATAAACCAGACCATACTTTCCTAAAGGTTTTCGATGCGCTGAATTCAAATCTGGACTGGAATTGCTCTATCACGTCAGGATTTTGAGATATCCTAACCTAAATGTGCAAAAAACACCGTTTCAAGTAAATAGCAGTAGAATAGCTGCGCTTGATTGTAGTTGGCTTAACAAAAGAAAAAGTTGAAAAGCAACAACAAGTTACATGGCGAACTTAGCGCAGTGGGTAGCCCACTGGCTTTGGCAACTGGGGTCGTCGGTTTGAATCCCAGTGAAAGGAGTCTGATGAGGAGATGTGGTGATCTCCGAAATAGCAGCTATAATTCCTACCAAAATGTAAATTGTTGTTTTTTCCACAAGAATTTTCGTTAAAACGGCCTCAAGCTCAATAAACTGTTGAATATAAGTTTATTTTTTTTTATGAAAACATAGCTTACTATCAAAAAAAAACATGTAAATAAAAAATTCAAGCTTTGTAGAACATTGATAAAAACTCGACGAATTTTAGCAAAATTTTAACTTTTTATTTATATTTGCTTAGAATTCTTTTGAATATGCAGTTTTGTAGCCCATTAAATTTTAGTATAATAAAGTGCAAGTTTGAAGTAACTAGCACTTACTGTTGGTTTTTGGAAAAAAATTTTAACGCATGTTCTTCCATATAGAGTATGTTCGTTAATTATTTTATATGAAGAAAATGATCAACACCTTACACAACAAAAATTTCCAAATGCGACGGTAAGTTCTAGCTACTTCAAAGTTGCACTTTGTCATAAAAATTGAATGGGCTACAAGCCTGCATACTCATAATGTTTGTAAGGTATCTAATTAAAAGGCAAACAATTTTGATGTTACTTTGTCGAATTTTCCTAATTTTTGTAAAAAGTTTGAAATTTTTAGTTACATAGTTTTTGTTAGATAACGAGCTATACTTTCAAAAAAAAAGTAATATGCATTAAATAAACGAAAGGGAAGTAGCCAAGGAATGCTAAACTGTCTCTTTCCTATTTATATTTTCGCCACTGTATGTGTACTTATACGTATCTTCATAATTCTGCAAATAAAATAAGTTTAGTATTTTGTTTTTTTTTTATTAAATAACTTTTTTTTGGATTTTGGTAGCAAGTCAGAAGTCATTGTGCCTACAATGGTTCCATCCTAAGATTTGTGTAAATGATTTCGGAAAAAAAATTATTCCAGTGCCTTCCAAAGTAGCACGTTCTAGTAGATTCGGTTTCATAGATATTTGAATTTATATACATAGGTGATAACAACAGATTAATACATTCGAACGATAAAATTTAAACAAAAATTAATTTTCTACTGGATACCTTCAGTGTAAAACAGTAGAAAATATTCTGACATGAATGCTTATATACTTTTTATTTTTACGTATGTATATACATACATACATATGTACGCATATATTTACCTACATGTGTGTGTGCTTTCCCGGTCATGTTTGTAATTACTAAGAACTTTTACTTGAGCTAAAATAAAACACTAGACCACATGAAATATTTGTTTTCAAAAAGGAAGTAAAAAAAAAGAAATCGGATATGAAAAGTTTTACTGTTCAACACCAAGACAGCATACCAAATAAGAATGACAACAACAAACTCGTAATGGAAATGCCAAGTGATTTGGCCGAGAAAACTACACGAACGGGATAGAATAAATAAGAACAAAAATAACTACAAATAAAGACACGAAAAAGTTGTGGCAAGAAAAAACATAACATATAGTGCTCATCATAACTATACGACGCCCACATATTGTCAAGTTTCAACTACTTATTTCATTATTATTTAATTTTAATTACTTTTTCATAAAAATATAGTTTGTTTTCTAACAAAAACCATATAAGTCCAAGTATCAAACTTTGTGCAATATTAAAAAAAAATCAACAGACTTTTGTAAATAATCTAATTAAAAAGCTCGTAACTCTTACGAAAGTTTGCTAATTTTTTTTGAATATGGCTTAAGGTCTGAAACTGGGATTTTTGTTAAAGAATAAACCATGCGTTTATAATAAAATAATTAAAATGAAATAATAATAAAATGAATAGTCAAAACTTGTTAATATGTGGGTGTCGTATGGTTATGATAAGCACTATATTTGCGGAAGAGCATAGAGTAAATGAAAGGAAATATGAGATGAAGAAAATAAGAATAAGACGATGATACTAGCCAAAAGTTAGAGCTAAGGGCATTAATGAAAGCAATGTACAGGATGTAAGGTGAAGAAGAAGAAGAATGTTGGCCAGAATGAAGTCACGAAATGCATGCAGTGCTGCAGGCGGCCCAGCAGCAGCCACTGAACTGAATTTATTTGCTGACCTACGGGTATGAAAAGAATAGAGAGAATTTTGTGCTAACATACATATGTACATGCACATGCACGTATGCACATGTGAAAATGTGGATGCGTATGCGTATGCTTGTTCTTTGTTTGTGTGTATTTTGAAAATAAAGGCAAGCAATTTGGTTGCGTTCATCTTAATTTTACAAGAAAATTTGTAAATGCTTGACTAAACATCAACAAAACCAACAAATCTAATGTAAAATCGGAGATGTTTCGAGTTTTTGGTAGTATGTATGTATATTCTGTTCAAAAAGCACAGCAGATTGACAAAAAAATATTTGTTTTTTTGATATAGAAAATTTTATGTAGACAAGGAGCTAAATGCGATACTAAATCTGGGATATGAAACATGTTTCGACGATTAGAAAACGGGTTCACATAGTATTTTTTATGCAGATTCTATTAAATACCCAGTAGGCAAAAGAAGGGTCTGAAACCCCTTCTAGAAACACTTCTAGTCCTTCCATTGGCAGTCACAACCCCTTGTACTTCTCATTCTTTTTTGTATGAGATGTCCCACTTGTCAAGGTCTTACATTTTCCTTTCTCTGGGAAGGGCTTCCATGTGGCCTTCCATAAGAAAGGCTACAGAATCCGTTTCTGAATCGTGCTGTTATATATAGTCCAATCTTTTTCGTTGGAGTACGATTGCGTTCTGCATTTCACAGATGCTTTTTCAGATTTCGGAAACCAAAAAAAAAAGTATTTTATAATTTTACAACCACGTTGCCTCTGACGGAATTCGAACCCGCACCCTCCTGGAAGCTAACAAACCCAGTTGGCATTTGCGAAAGTGTTTCTCGAAAAGGGCCTTCTGATAGGGCTTCTGAAGGAAGGCTTAAGACAGGGTGATGTAGTCTTGCAATTCAATAAAAAAAATTTTAATAAACATCACCCTGCAAATGCACCAATCGCTTGGTCTGGCCTTGATTCAAAGTAAACATTTGAACACAAATTTACATGCGTGCTCAGAGATGCTTGCCACTATTTGTTAGCTTCCAGGAGGGTGCGGGTTCGAATTCCGTCAGAGGCAACGTGGGTTGTAAAATTATAAAATATTTTTTTTTTGTGTTTCCGAAATCTGAAAAAGCATCTGTAAAGTACAGAACGCAATCGTACTCCAACGAAAAAAATTGGACTATGGAAGGGCTTATGGAAGGCCACATGGAAGCCCTACCCACATAAAGGAAAAGTAAGGCCTTGACAAGTGGGACATCTCATACAAAAAAGAATGAGAAGCAGAAGGACTCCTGTCTGCCAATGGAAGGACTAGAAGCGTTTCTAGAAGTGGTTTCAGGCCCTTCTTTTGCCTACTGGGAATAGTGGCAAGCATCTCTGCGCACTGAGCTACAGCCACACATGTAAATGTGTGTTCAAATGTTCACTTTGAACCAAGGCCAGACCAAGCGATTGCGGACACCTGCTCACACGCCTTCTATGAGAAGCCCTATGAGAAGGGCTTTGTTTGAGAAGACCTTTAGCAAATGCCAACTGGGTATTTGTGGATGAACATAGATACACATGTACGTTCTCAGTCGCAGCTTAACCCGAATCTTACCAACATGAGCCTGTGAGACACATTTTGTTGTTTAACTTGATGTTTCTACGTAATTATGAAACTTATTGCTACCAGACTTTACGACTTTTTTTTACATCTATTCCGAATAGTTCAGTAAAATAATATGCAAAGAAAATTATTCTCTTATATTTTTTATAAGTCAAAACAAAAAAAATGGTACACAAACTACCAACATGTGACTCAGAGGCCCAAACTCTTAAATTTGAATTTTCCGTAAAATAACGATAAACTAAATTGCTTTTTTATATCTAGGTGAGATAAAGCAAACCAAATATATATACATACATACACTAGTCATTTATATATACATGTGTATGTACCTATGTAAGTATGTACAAGTATTTAAATAAATAAATAATCTATAAATAAATAATAAAAATAAATAAATAATAAGAAAATTTGGCTATATAAAGTATTTAATTAATAAAATAATAAACATAAAAACTCAATCTTCTCAAGTTTCAATTACTTTTATTTAATTTTCATATATTTGTCTTGGAGACACATGTTGGTGGGATTTGTAACTTTTGTATGTTGGTAAGATGAGGGTTAAACTTCCTACTTTGAAAGCTTGACAAAGCGGTAGTGTTGCCGCCTATTTTTTTTTCATTATATTCTCTTGATTGATTGGAGTGTTGCAATTCAGAAAATATACACGCTTTTTGAAACTTTTTATTTTTTTCTTTTTTGCTTTTCTGCCAAAAAAAATGTAGTTGGGACCATAGTGCACCGTCAAAAAAAAGTTACCAAAAGTCAACGGTATGTCCTAGCTACTTCATACTTGCACATTTTTTATACTAAAATTGAATAGGCTACAAGGATTTTTATTTGTTGTATTTAATTGCTTATAAGAAAAAAGTAGCGGAAAAAATTTTTTTTATTAAAAATTCTTATTTTTGCAAGGGCCTACTGAAAAACGAAGATAAAGGGCCGAAATTTTCCAAAAATTTTTATTTTGTGACCGACAACGAAATTTTCATGTGGGACCGAACAAAAAAAAATAGTCGTTTCATTTTACACAGTCTAATGCATTTAGTCTATATTGTTTCTTACGTATGTAACACCATTCTTATTCGTACATATTTCACATAGTTTTGCATTTACACTTTAGCTTGGATTTCATTTAAATTGTACAAATACTTAAATTTCGGAAATTATTTTTTCTAAAGAGACAAAGCTTCAGAGTGTGCCCAGGCATTGCCGTCATTTGATAGCTTTTAGCTAGTAAGTTAACATCGGATGTCCTGGCTTCAAACTCACTTCATTACTTTACACTCTTTAGGCTTTAAATATATTCATAAGTAAACATATGTATGTTTTATATATATACCTATGCAGATATATATAAGTTTATGTATCAGGTACTTATTTATGCATGAATGTGTTTTGCTTTCACTTCCAAAAATATTTGCTCATTCTTTACCTATGTATGTACATGTTTAAATGTGCTGCAGTCATACGTATATGCGTTCTCCTGCAATTTCGTCTTGCAAATTGGCTACACTTTTGCTACAAAGCATTTAAAGTATTTTATTCTCCGTAATGAAGTGTGTTTTAAGAAATTTTAACTATTCAAGTAATTGAACAACTTTTACATGCTAAGAAATATATGTAGATATTTACAAAACATACATACACATATACCAACGTTTATGTGGATATGTGAATGTTGTTGACCACACTGTAGCATATGTTTAGCTAAAAATTTATATTGGCTTAAAAATATGCTTAAGGGAAACATGTATTTTGACTTGTTCACACAATAGCGTAAATAACTTCATTTCATACAATTACTACACATAAAGTGCGTTCATATGCATA
>JAPVRG010256028.1:10563-23102 GCA_029783565.1 Rhagoletis cerasi
CAAACAATTTAGAAAGATTTCCAATTTTTCACTATCCCATTATTCGCTTTCCTTCAACTTTTCTCAGTGTAATAGACCTTAATGAATTGATACTATGACAAATTATCACCCAACTATTCTATATTTCGTTGTGACCTCTGCACTTTTTTCCCCTGCACCACAACACACCCTTCGACCTAGGCATGCAACTAGAAAACTTACTCTCCATGTACATACATACATATATACAAACAAAAGTATGTATCTACCACACCGTAACACTCCGCAAAATTATGTTGTTACTTCCACCGTATTACCTCGCTACTATTTATTTAGGTGTGTTTGCTGTGATTTCGGCAACTACTATTTGCTTTTATTTTCCATGTCTACACATTATGCTGCTTGCCGTTACATAATTTATTTATTTACCATTGATGCAATTGTCGCATAAACTGATGCATACATACGCACATACAGCAGGAACAAAATATTTTGTAATTTATCCACAAATGGCGGGCTTCAAATTTTCGCCTGGGGATATAGCAAACAATGTAGGAAGAATATCGAGCAAAAAAGTTAGGAATATGCAACATGAAATGAGCAAAAATTATGAGCATCGTACAAATCTTTATACGAGTATTTCAATTGTTTGCAAAAGAAATAAAATTCATTATCAACACACTGGCAGGCTGTCAAGAAACAGGACCAAATCTGAGAATCGCACGCTTGCGGGCTCATGTTGCATGCAACTTTAGAACGCGCGCGCACACAGCCTCAGGCTGGTCAAATTGAATGCATGGCACAGCCATTTAGGTTGTCCTGCCACTTTTATCGGCTGAAAATGCTTCTAATCATGAAATATCATTAACTGAAAATTGAGATGTCAACTGAGCTAGATTGTACGTAGTTTTGGCAGCAATTGCTGATGTTGTTGTTGTTGCTGCTAAGGATTCAAACTACATACATACATATGTACTTACATGGCCACCGATCGTTTGCTGTCGATTGCATGACAGGCAAATTATTGCTGACACGAAGTGAAAGCAAACAATTGATCAGCCAGCCAGCGAGTTAGGAGGAAAATTGACACCGAGCGAGACTTGGAAAAGTGGCAATGTTAGCTGTTTGTTGATTTTCCTAGCGATTTTCTGCATAGCTAGTAATACGTTGTATCAATACAGCCGTCGAGCCAAGCAGGCATGTCCAGAAGAAGTTAGGAAAATTGCATGCATATTTTCCTAGGCATATATTAGGAATGCAAAAAATGCCACAAGATGTGCAAAAAACACTAAAATGGAAACATGAAGCACTACATAAAAACAACAAATTAAAAAGAAATGGTAAAAAAATTAAATGCAAATATACATATGTATGCGCAAATAGCACACAGCAATGACAGCAACAAATTTGCAAAAATCGATTTTGTGTAATTTAAGGACGTGACATTGAATACAAGTAAATCAGCAAGCAAAGCGCACAATCAAGCCTACATATGTACATGCATATTGGCATGTCTTTATATGTACAATTTACGTACGTATGACATTAGGGTGGTCCAAAATTTTTTTCCCAGCCACAACCAGAACTGACCATCTATTAGTCGACTTCAAAGCCGCTTTCAACAGCACGAAAAGAGTTGCCTGTACGCCTCGATTTTATGAATTTGGTATTCGCGCGAAACTTAAACGGCTGTGTAAAATGACGTTGAGCAATACCACCATTATCAGCATTGGCAGGGACCTCTCCGAGGCGTTTGATACTTAAAGGTGTTTCAGACAAGTCGACTCGTACAATTGGTGGCGTGTGCTGGTGACATTAACATCATCGGTAACAAGAAACTTAAAGTATGTTCTGCATTTTTCAAATATTGGATAACGAAGCAAGACGAATGCGTCTGGTGGTAAACGAGTACTATACGAAGTGTCTCCTGTCATCAAACATGCAGTCAGCGCATTCGCGTCTCGGCACTCAGGTCACGGTTGACAGTTATAACTTCGAAACAGTAGAGAGTTTCTATTTGGCGCAAAACCCCCGTCCAGGCACATCAGCAGGCATCTTTACGAACTGAGTAACGAAGTCCAGAGGTTCATTAAGCAACCCCTGGACCCAACGACATATCGACAAGCCTTAAATGACATTCACAGAGAGTCGGTCCTAAGTTATACGCACTCCAGACCTGTGAATGCCGTTTGGGAACTCAACCACCGAACGTTGACGAGACTGAACTTCGTCTGCCTCGGGAGACACGCACCACACTAGCAAACTGCGCTCCGTATACTGCAGCAAAAAAGGTAAACTTGTACCTGTGCAGATTGAACCCAGAGGTGCCTAACTCATGCCCTGCATGCGGAGTCAACACATGACTCGGCACACCTCCTCACATGCCCCCTGAACCCTACTCAACTAACGCCCCTCTCCCTTTGGACTAATCCAATGGGAGTAGCATACTTCTTGGGCCTCCCGTTAGTTGAACTTGATAACAACGACTGAGAGACAGGCCGATCTAGGCAGGGCTGAGTAAGCCGCTAGAACAACAAAAACAGAAAGAAGTTAAGCAGCGGTTTAAGGATAAGATTAAGATTAAGATTAACATAAGAATCAAGCTTAGATGAAAATACAGATAAATAAATGACGAAGATGAAGGTAAATTTAAATAATTCATAAAAGGATAAGGTGAGTGCGAATATGTAGATGAAGAAAAGAATAAAGATAGAGATAAGAATAATAATAAGAATACGAATAAGAATAAGAATAAGGACCAAGATGAGGATAAAAACTAAAGATAAAGATAAAGACAAGAAAAAAGATAAAGATGAGCACAAATATTTTGGCGCTTACACTTTTCCTAAGTGTTTGGCCGAGCTTCCTCTTCAATTTTTGGTGTGCGTCTTTATGTTGTTGCACAAGGGAAGGGACCTACAGTTTTACGCCACATCTGAACGGCAAATGAATTTTTATGAGAAACTTTTTCATGGCAGAAATACACTCGGAAATTTGACATTGCCTGCCGAGGGGCGTTAGAAAACCCCTTTTCTAATTCAGATGTTGCTCAGACCAGTGATCAAACCCAGGTCCAGGTAAGAACAAGGATAAAGATAAAGATGAAGTTTAAAGATGATAAAGAAAAGGATAGAGAGGGATAGAGATCGAGATATAGACAAAGATAAAACTGAAGCTTGATATATGTTATGCCATGTTATGTTGCTCACCTCATCTCAACTCACCTCACCTCAGTTCACCTCAACTCAGCTCACCTCAACTCACCTCATCCCACCTCACTTCTACTCAACTTACCTCACCTACCTCAACTCACCTCGACTCACTTCTTCTCAGCTTAGCAAATCGAATTACAAATATTTTAAATTTTTATTGCCTAAACTCGAAAAATAAAAATCATAGGAAATAGATTTCAGTAAAACGTACGAAAACTAATATGTAAGTATTAGAGTGATCCAGGAAATAATTTTTTTTAATATTATTCAGTGCTCAAGCAAATTTGTGTTCCTTTTGCTAAAAAATTAAAGTACATAACTTGATTAAAAAAATAATAAAATTTAGGGGTCGCTCAAGTCCATTTTCATTTCGCTTTACTCGTCCTTCAATCTATGCGCACGCGAAATTCCTCTGAAAATTTAAGTTTTGTAAGATCTTATAATATGCTTTCAAGGCCTCTGATTATACTAAAAGAGTTATTTTTTCGATCCGGCTCCTACCTTTTTAGATAATACGAATAAATAACAAAAAAGAACAAGACAAAACCCCGAAATTGCACTTTAAAATTTTATTATTTCTTAGAAACAATTTTTATTTTTATTTTTTACAGCCACGCATCTACATTCAGATTCAATAATTTGCTGATATCTCGAGAAGTAATAGATGTTAAATCTCCTGCGATGACCCATTTTGTTCGCTAAGGTTATGGCTATAGACATCATCATTGATATAAAATCAAGTAAATTAAGAAATAATCAACTTTTAAAGTGCAATTTCGGGTTTTTTCTCATTTTTATTTTTATTATTTATTCGTATTATCTAAAAAGGTAAGAGCCGGATCGAAAAACAACTCTTTTAGTATATTCAGAGTCCTCGAAAGCATATTATAAGATCTTACAAAACTTAAATTTTCAGAGGAGTTTCGCGTGCGCCCGGATTGAAGGACGAGCAATTTTAAGCAAAATAAAAATCGACTTAAGCGACCCCTAAATTTTTTTTTTTTTTTTAATTAAGTTATGTACTTTCATTCTTTAGCAAAAGGAACACAAAATTGCGTGAGCTCTTTACAATATTAAAAAAAAAAACATTTCCTGGACCACTGGAGTACAGTTAAAATTGTTTTACGATTTGTTGAATTTTTTGGTTAAAATTAAAAAAAAAGATTATTTTCCGCCCCTGCAATTTTATTTCCAAATTGCTCAGCGAATCAAATTACAGATAAAATTGATATCTTGATTGGTGATTTGATCAATTTAAAATCTCTCAACACAGTGTTTTGCTCACAAAACATACAAGCTATTAGGATTATGGCCTAATTAAGAAATGAATCAAGAGAAGCTTCACTTCCGAAAAGCGGCGCGGGCACACTAATTCTCTTTTTTTTTTGATTTTGTAATTGGTTAACATTTAACATAGAATTGCTATAAAGTCGTTTAAAACAAATATTTTTTAATCGAATAAGAATATTGCCCTTCAGAAATAGTCAGCAAATAAAATTTTAATGCAAGAATAAAAAAAAATTAACGAACCCGTTGAGCTGTTTGTGCGTGATGCGGTTACGAAAACATATGTAAAATAAGTCACTTTCGTATGCAAGGGTTAAGATTATCGGTTATGAAATAATAGTTAGCAAAATTTTAAAGTTAAATATGTATAATAATTTTATGAAAGATTTCTGAAGGTGAGAATTCTTATTCGATCAAAAAATATTCACTTCGAACGAATTTCTACAAGAAAATGTATTTTCCCCTTTTAAAATACATGGAAAACTTAAAAGGCCCGACCGACGGCACCGATTTCAAAATAAAACAATAGGGGATTCTTTGGTTTTTCATCTTCTATAATCCAGGGGAGGGGGCCGCGTTTGTGCATCAGAAAATTTCAAAAAGTATGTTTTCCTGTGTATTTTGGACCACCCTATTGGCCATATTGCAGGTTATATGTCGCTAGTGCTGATTAGTTAGTTAGCTGCCTCTGCATACCAAATTCATGCTACAACAACAACTACTGCGACTACTACTCGCCCACTAATGACCGTTGCAGTTGCTGCTTGTTCTTCTTAGCTTCTTCCTCAGCTTCGGCTCGTGATTCCTCACAAGGAAGCCTTTTAAGGCATTTTGCCATGCTGTCTTGAGCACGTACGCGCCACAGGGTAGCGGGTGTGCGGCTGGAACGTGGCAGGAACAAGTGAAAAATGACACGGCACATGGCATGTAGAGAAGGAGGAGAGCAGACAGTTGCCCTCATTGTTAATTTTTTTTTTACTTTTACCATGTGCATATTCTAGTTTGTTTATGCAAATGTGCGTCGACAAATCATTGGTTTTCCACGTTGCATTCGTTTTATACATTCTTTGCGCAAAACTGAATTCCTACACAAAACTACAAATCAATATCTTTTTCTAAGGTATCCTTTGTTTGCGCTTTGCTAAGATTTCTTACTTTTCTACCCACTTTCTTTCCCCACATTGACTTTTTACTATTCTTCAACTTTTGTATGTATCGCTGTTTGAGTGTCGGACTTTTGTTGCTCATTTTGCGTGCACATTGCAAGAAAAATATGTATTAAATTACCCCGCAGTCGAATGTCATATATCAATTACTGTCTGCATTTACCGCACCTTTGTACTGCATTGGTTGTACCTGTATCGGCCAGACGTCGTGACAGTGTAAGGTAGGCGGTAGCACGCGGCTGACGCGCGACATTGGCCTCGACGCGTTGACAATTGAATGCGCACAAAAGCCTTCAACCGCACTATGTCAGGCCGGCCTGATGCCAAGAGAACAAAAGCTGGTAGCAGCAAAAGTAAAGTATGGAAATTAAATTAGGAAATTCGCAGGAAAAAAAATTAAAGTAATAGCTATACTCTAAATTTTCATTTTTTCCATCAAAAATAAGTTCCCTGAATACCCTGTTACGCCTCTGCTCCTGTTTAAATTACCCTTTACCACAAATACGCGGCAATTATTTGGTATTTTGTGACCTTGAATACTTTCGCCTGTATGTTTTTATATACCGTTTAGCAAGCACTAAAACCATTTAACTTTTGCAAGCTGTTCTTGGGTTGCAGTCATCTCAAAGGCCATAACGTTGAAGTTAATGTTTTCATTTGCTGGAAAAATTTTGCGAAAGGGTTCAAGGTTGAAACGAGATTATATTGATTGCCTAAATTTTCGCAAGTGCTTGGCTTTAATTTGCTCGTTTTGATTTCAAGGTCAGTTTGTTAAGAAAATGCCGAACTACTGGAAATTTCTTTCCTAAAACTCCAAACTACACATATTCATTGTTTTTTCCTAATACCTTAACGCAAAAGCTAGTGACATAAAGTCGCTATTGATTTTTCTTGGTTGAAATGATGTTAGCAAGGCAAAAGTTTATGCAAGATGCTCCTAAGCCAGTATGTAGAGTTTTGGCTTTGAACTAGCCATGGAAAACAATCGATGGCACCATCGAAGTTTTCTTACTTTTCGCCACCATCGACCTTTTTCCGCCATCATCGTTGATATTTTTTCACTGAAATTTTTACAATCTGACTCTCTGTACTTAGGGTCCATTCTGCAAGAATTTTAAGTTTTTGTAACGTGTGCAGCGCTTTTTTAAGCTTATGGCACACAACGCTAAAACCAAAGTAAGTCGGCGCTTCTGTGCAAAAATTTGTTTATAGGCTATTTGAACTTAAAGTCTTAATGCTGAAAAAGCCCTAGCCACGTTACAAAAATTAAAAATTAAACTTCGATAGAACCAAACATATAGATTCGAAATTCCGGTTGCCCTTTATCCAATGTGGATTGGTGTTGAAAAAAGGCGAAATCGGACCAAATCATGTGTAAACGCTATTTTCGAAAAAATTTCAAAAATGACGATATTTCCGTAAGTACTGGATCCAAATCGTTGAAAATTACTACGTAAGACGAATTTTGGTATAAAGTAAAACACAAAATGTGGCCTATAGAGACAAGAAGATTGTCTCTATGAAAAGTTTTTATGGGTAGGGGTAAAGCAGACGAAAAAACTAAGGAAATTCTATAGAGATTCACTGTTGATTTTATGTGTAAATTCTTATTGATTTTATTTACATATAATAAAATAGACAACGAATTGCAGTATGCATTTTGTTTCAGTTTTCTCAACAGGTGCTGTAGCCGAATAAATGCGAGTTCGACTGCCAGATATTTTTCCTTGTTTATTTTTTTTATTTTATGTGTTTATTTTCTTTTTATTTTTATCTCAATTTTGTGCATACACTCTCGCTGCTAGTACTTACTGGAAATGTTGTTTAACAAACCTAATTTGAATGCGTTCGTGTTTTTGTTTCATTGAATATTTTTTCTTCTTATTTTTATGTGATGACTTCTTGAATTCATTTTAAATTCTTATTATTAATAGAATAGTGTCGGTAAGGCGACCACCGTAGCAGAGTAGATGTAGCTGCAAACTGCCATTCAGTAGGTCTCATTTTCTATTTTTATATTTTATAAAGTAGCCTTATAAAAACTAAAAGCCTTTTTTTCGGTTTTATTAAAAAGATTTTCCCTCTGGAAACAAGTGGAAAATTTTCTCAACATCTTTTTATCTTATTAGTTGTTTTATATTTTATTAGGTGCTTTTTTCTCTGTGCAAAAATAAGATTTTTGGAAAATGGGTTTGGCCCCGCCCACTTATGATGAAATGCTGTATCTCAGTAGCAGCTTCACCAGCGCCCACCAAACTCGGTGCGAACATTGCTTAGAGTCTAACTAAGAAATCTGAGAAATCTGTTGAAAATTGTTTAAATCGGGTATATGGCGTAGCATTTTAGAACAAAAAGTAAAATAATCACATATTTTTAGAAAATAGGCGTGGTCACACCCTCTTATGATTAAATGTGTCAAATTCGGTATATCAAGTTCGGCTCAGCCAGAACTTAGAATTCTTTATATGTTGTCATGTGTAGTTGGAAAATTTGGTTTATAGGGCCACAAAACGTAGTTAAGATAAAATTTTAGGACACATTTGTTAATAAGTCCTTGGAAAAATTTAATATTCAACAGAAATAAACTGTAGTTTTGTATTTAAATTTCTGTTTCTTTAAAATCAATTTTACTGCTAAGCACAATTTCACCTTATCTTCTTTACATTGTCACCGAAACCTATATTATTGAATTTTAGTTTTAATTTGGTAGACAGTTTAAAATAATCATCTAGATGCTCTAGGAGCATTTCTGCATCAAAAAGAAAATTTTGAAAAAAACGTCGGTTACGTTTTTTGGCAGTTAGGGCTCGATATCATTCGAATCCACTCTTATTGTAGAATACTTATTATTTCTTCATGACTCAAAAATACTTTACTTTTATTATAATTTTTGCTTTATTTTTTGGCATTGATAATAAAATTAAGCGCTTTATAATTTTTGCTTTTTTCAAAGGCCTTGCCAGATCTTCTCGAGAATTTGTCCAGGATTTTTTCGAGATCTTCCGGAAATTTCTCTAGACTTTTTGGGATTTCTTGGCGCTTGTGAAACCCTTTCAAAACTTTTCGGGATTTTTTTTCCAACCTTCAGTTGAAAGATCACGTTTTGATCTTAACTTTCCTTAACGAAAATCAAAAATTTGCGGCTATATTCTGCTTAAAAAATATCAGGCAAACTTTGCATTGTTTGCTAGAAGAAAAAGAAGAAGCAAATAAAGACGGTGATCTTGCTCAAAATAATGAAGGTCAAAAGTTAACAAAATATTTTTGATTTTTATTGCAAAATATGTATTCTTTACAGTCACTGTTAATACATTTTGTTTTATTATGTCCGTTACCTTTTTATGTAAACTAACTAATTTACGAGTAAATTATGGCAAGCTTTTTCAACTGGATTTTTGTTTCGTTCTCCATAATCCTACGTTTTTTTTTACAAAATATGAAATTTAAAGTGCAAATGATTTCAAAGACTTAGTGGATAATTAGCATTTACGAGTGCATTTATGTTTTACTATATTCTAGTATATTCTAAAGCTTTAACTGAAAGCTAATTTCCCATTAAATCATTTGAAATCATTTCAAACTTTAAAATGCACCCTTTTTGAAAAAACGCACGATTATGGAGAACGAAACAAAGATTTTATTGGAAAAGTTTGAAATAATTTACTGGTAAATTATTTAATTTCCATACAAAGATACATACATACTATCGAGTAGCCATTGCATGATTATTAATCCCAGTTTTGGCTAACATGTTAAAATTTTTATATTAAACAAATACATACGTATTTCTGTAAAATTATTTTTTACCTAAATTTTTCATACGCACGATATATGTAGTACCTCTACGATGTAAATTATCATAAGTAATATACGCATTTATAACACTATTTTGTAGATTTAACGATTGAATTTTTTATATGTTTATATGTATGGCTGTATTATTATATACATACATACATACCACTCATGAATATTTGTGTGGCTTGTCTGCTAGCGCACATTTTTCCAAACCCCAAATTCATAATCGCCATTCTCATAATTCCAGGCCAACGCTTGAAAAATATTTAGTATGAATAAAAAAAATCACAGTTGTTTGTGTGTAAGTTGTGTGTGTGTTTGTATATATGGCATATTTGTGGATGTGTGCCACCGCAGTGGCCAAGAGCTAAGCACGCCAATAAATAATAGCACAAATCGTTACTGTAATATTAATTGAATGATATTCATCTCGCTAACGAAAATGGCAAATGCAACCACCGCATTGTACATACATATGTACATATGCGAGCATGAGGTATCTATAAAATCCGCAAATCAAAGTAAACTTTTTCAAAGCAGAACTGCATAACACACCTACATGCATATATACATACATACATTTATAAATGTAGATTCATATATGCGCACGGATGCCGTGTTTGTCGAAATTATCGATAGGGCGGGCTGGGCTGTTGGGAAAATTAGAAAGGTGGTAAGAATAACTGACATGGGAGAAATATTTATTATACGCAGTAAAAGTTGAACACACACGAATACATATACATACATATATTTATTGTACACATAGTCAGCATGCTTCGTTGCCATCAAAAAGGCGCATTTTATATGTACATACGTATGAAAATCGTTAAGGCGCGTGGGGAGGACTGTGCTTGTTCGTTGCTAGCTGCCGTCGACCAATACAAATAATGTAATAATTTTCCACAGCTTATCTGCACCAAAACAGCACAAACATTTACGCCCTTGCCACTCAACCATATTCTGTTAATATGTATGTATGTGTGTATGTGCATGCGTGCGTGTGTATTTTGGCTATTCGCCCGCTTGCTCCCTAATAGAGGTATAAATATGAATTTTTAGAGGGTTTGCGCGTGTTAGGGGTGTTGTGCATCCAGGCAAGTTGGCCGTCCGAACGACAGTGAAGCATTGATAATGTGGGTCGTTGGTTGGACGCTGCTTGCTGCCTTGTCATAAATCAAAACTAGATGACAGGCGCTGCTGATAAACACCGACCAGCGGGGCAACCAACCAACGCCGTTACGGAAGGGATTTGATATAGGTGCATACCTATCTAAGTATGTACATTAGGGCGGAGTAATTTGTTCGGAGCAAAATTTTCGAAGAAAGTGTATAGCAAATTCAAATTCTACGATTAATTCTAAGCAAAAATGGCGAACAAACTGTGTGCCAAAAATGACATTTAATCCTCCGAATTTTCAAAAGAAGAAGCAGTACATTATAAGTTTATTGGTAGATTTTTTTTTATTTCCGTTTATTTATATTTTTCGGTTTTGTGAAGTAATTTCTTAAATATGAAGAAAACATCAAATTTTGTAAAAGAAAAATTAATTTCGTTCAGAAAAAATTATAAGACACTAATTTTTCTTTTAAAAATTGGAAGAATCAAACGTCATTTTCGGTATATATGTACTAGTTTGTTAACCATTTTTGCTTAGAATCGAACGTAGAATTCGATTATGTTGTACACTTTTTTCGAAATTAAATTACTTCGCCCTAATGTACATATATGTGACACGTAAAGTTAAAAGGGACCTACGCTCAGAAAAGAGATTTCGAGAAAAACAACTTTGTAGTTTACCAAGTTGGTTTTGATGCTTCTGAACGTTTTAATGGATTGAAACTCGTTTCTCGGGTTTTTCGGGGTCGCTGATTACGAATCCGATGTTAGATTTTTAAATTTAAAAATGGCGGAAAAAATGTAAAATTTGTTCGGATTCATGTGAAACTCAAAAATGTCGTTGACACCGGAAACGAGGCCAATGATTACGAATCCGATGTTCGTTTTCCAAAATTCAAAATGGACGATCCAATAAAAAAAATTTGATTAATTTCAGAAAAGTTTGTCAGATTTGATTTTTTTTTTTGTGAAAGTACCTAACTTTGAAGTGAAATTGCTAGAAAGCTGCGGTTTATTGCATTGGATAGAGCGGCCCGTTTACTATAAGAGTCGATAAAAAAGTGAAAACCGATTTTTTCCCTTTTAACTTTACGTGTCACATATGTATATCTACATTGAACTCATTCACAGCTTCACGTTTTTACATACGTTCGTAATAGGCGTGCGTACATTTGTAGATGATAAAGTGCATATGTAGATATTAGGGTGGTCGTTAAAATTTCAACAAAAGGGCGTTGTACGTACAATATAAAGACAGCCACGAAAATTTTAAAATTTTAAACAAATTTTTAGGCGCCGTTACCAGGGTTGGAAAAAAATTAATTTGATTTTAAATCACAAAAATTTGCCACCATTTTGACTTGAAACCTGATAAGTTTGACATATTATAGAAACTTATTCATATAAATTCCTAAACTCGCTGAGTTATACCTGGTCAAAATTTTGTCGAATTTTTGCGTTCAAAAAAATAATTTATTTTTTCAAACACTGGTAGCGACGCACAATGGGCCATATGACGAGTTTAGCCGAAAAAAAATCAAAATAGAATTTTGATAATTTGATAATTCCGACTTGTTAAGAAATGTCCAATTACATAGAAAAAATTATTATTTGGTGTTTGAAAGCCTACTTTGTTATTTTTTTGTAGGTCAAATTTGAAGTTTTGAAACTTTGTACAAAATCAAATAGACATTTTTAAAAAGTGATCTGTTGTTCATCACAGTGGTGTACCAAGACGGTGGAAAAAATGTATTTGGCATAGAAAACGATGCTCATTTTTATGAAATAAAAACAATTGATATATGATGAGGGACGTAGCTAGAGTAATGTGTCAAAATTAGGCGTTTTTTCGTCAACAATTATCAACAAAGTCGAACTTTTTTGGACAATCTAAAAATGTACTGTCATGTACTTTTTTTCATGATATCTTCTTTTAGATACTACCTAAGCCAGACCTTGAACGACCTTGCAACAATG
>JAPVRG010256036.1:0-10393 GCA_029783565.1 Rhagoletis cerasi
TTCGTTATTTCTGTTTAAAAGCTATTTCAGTCATCTTTCATTTGATACCAAATTTTTTTCATTTGGATAACCGGTTTGTTTAATATCCGGAAAGGACTTTTATTTCGGATTTAAAAAATATCTGGCCAAGTTTAACTTTTGAAAAAAATAACTGTTATTTTCGGTCCCTGGTAATAACTACTAGTGCATAAACATCTTACCACGAGTGCCAGCACGAAAAATAAAAACCAGCAGATACATAGTCTCCTTTTAATGCGCAAGTTAAAGAAAACCTATTCTTTGGTGAACATGCACGCTTCCTGCTTCTTTTCATACAGGTCTTTTTTGGCTATTTTTGCTAACTGCCGCGGAAAATTCACGCTTTCTTTCACCCTTTTGCTTTAATGATTTTCCTTCGCGTACATTGAAAGTCATTCATCTTTGGCCTGCGGCAAGCTTTGGTCGTATACACACAAACCTACATTATGTACATATATGTGCAATGCATAAAATATGGCCTACACATTTGCAAAAAGCTGAAGAAGAAAGAGAAATGATTTTAGAAAAAAATTTGCAATTTTGTCCCAGCTTCTGACCATTCGTTTTCGTTTTAGAATAGAAGATTAATTTTAGCGCTGGCTCTGTATTTTGATTCTCTGAGCTATGTCAGTGACATTGTAAAGCTCTGCAGCTCATCGTTCCTTCCTTTCCGGTACTCTCCACCACCAATGCGTAAAGGGTGTAGTCGAATCTTTCCTTCAAACACTAATATCTGCCACACTAATAGCTGCCTCATCAGACATTGTCATCGCCCAGGCTCATGCGCCGTACATCAGGACGAAATACTTCAAAATTGTAACCGTCAACAGTGACTTGAAATCACATTACAGGAATTCGCCCAGTCTTAGACCTCTTTAGCATCAAACGGTTCGAAGAGGTTTTTATAAATTCTGATCTAGTTGGTGGTGTCAGGTGTGTTTAGGCGCGATTGCTAACACCACGGGCCTAAATACATGCTATGTAATACTGTATGTGTAAAAACTTCCTTCATTATATTTGTGAAATTTTTGCACATGCATTTCTCAACTGCCATGTAATCCAACTTTCTTAAGTTATAATTCGATGGCAGTTTAAAGTATGCTCGGCCTAGTCTGATGCATCCTCCGGACAATGCTTCCGGAGTTTTTTGCAGACTCTGCTTGTGCTTGGCTTACAACCATTCAGAGGTGGTAATTGATGATTACCATTGGCCACAGTGGCTACCCACAAGTTTTTCCTTGAATAAATATTTATTTTTATAAAAACATACATGCAAACATACTGGCCTGCGCTCTCACTGAGTTATTCAAGGTGAGTTCGGGGGCTATTCATCCTTGCGAATAAAGTCAATTTTTTTTTAATTATAGAACGTTTGTCTACTACAACAATAAAACTAGATCTAACGCACCGATATAGCACATACGAAGGCGGTCCGATTAGTACTTAGCCTACAAAAGAAAAACGAAAATTTTGGAAAAATGGCGATTTATTTCTCAACATAGTCTCCTTTTAGTTCGATGCACTTCACCCATCGATGCTCCAACTTCTTTAACCCGTCTGAAAAATACGTTTTCTCGAGGTCTGCGAAGTAGGCCTCCGTGGCGGCGATGACCTCTTCATTCGACTCAAATTTCTGCCCGGCGAGTGACTTTTTCAAGTTTGGAAACAAAAAAAGGCGCACGGGGCCAAATCTGGATAATACGGGGGATGGGGCAGCAGTTTGTAGCCCAATTTGGCCGTGGCTCTGAAGTGGTCTCACGGTTGCGCTTGTTGTCCGGAGTGGGCAAAGCGCGGCGCCGACAGCTTTCTCATGCCCAAAATTTCAGGCAGGATATGACACACGCGGTCTTTTGAGATGCCTACTGTCTCAGCTATCTCGCCAATACGAGATCGTGGATTTTTGTGACGTCATCCTCCCTGCTAGCCGTTTTCGGGGCGCCTGGGCGTGGCTCATCAAAAACCGACGTGCGACCACGTCGAGACACGTTAAACCAATTTTTTTACGGTCGCCATCGAAGGAGAAGAGTCACAGTGTGCAGCATCCAAGCGCTCTTTGATTTCGCTGCGCGATTTCCCTTCCAAAGACAGGAATCGAATCACCTACCGATATTGCTCTTTTTACATTTTTCTAAAAAAAACTATGAGTCCGATTCGGCTGAAATTTTGACAGTGGAAGTCTACGAGAATGTACTATACGATGGTAAATTTCTCTTGCTATAGTGGCGCCATCGGGCGGTGAGGCTAAGTACTTATCGCACTGCCCTCATATACACTATTTGATCGTTTAAGTATTCTTTTCATACGTTATTTAAAATAAAAATGTTTCCAGGTAACTAAGTTGATTTTGATATATTTTATTTACAAGTTTTGTATGAGCACATCGACGGCTGAGTGGAAGGTCAACCTATTTCGGCTGCCGGTTCCAAAACGACCTATCTCAGAAAACGATGTGAAACGCCCAATTTCAGGATTTGGTTCAAGAACGCCATATCTCAGCTGAATTTGTATTGAATTTACTTTGAGACAGGGCATTTTTGAACCGGCAGCCGAGATAGGTCGATCTTCCACTCAGCAGTTGATATACTGGTCGCACTGCAGTTTACAAAGAAGAATCTTGATAGCCATGATAGTCGTAATTATTAATTTTTCGCAGCATAACTTTGGCAATGACTTGGTCAAGATCTCGTCCAAATTTACGGCCCAAGAGGCGCTGGAAATTCTTTCTCCCATTTATCTACTTTTATGGGTACTAAAATGAACGATGGAACTTTTATTATAGTATTAGTAGGAAGTTCTTTGCCGAAGAAATTTGGATCTACAGAAAAAAAATATTCGACTCACTTTACTTTGGTTTTAGTTACCTGCATGACGAAGGTACATATATATGTGGGCTGTTACTATGAAACAACTTCAACGGACTCATTGGAGCTATTTCTGAACTGCAAGAAAAGTTACAGAAATTGCTTATAGAAAATTAACTATTCGATGTTCTTGCTATTCGTCTCGATATAATTGTCGCAAATTGGTTCGACCAAACTTTCCACTTTAAATTACATTGTTTAATAAAATATGGTAAATGCAACTCTGTGCTCGACAATAGTCCTTTTCAACGATTTAAGGTTTATCAAGCTCTGCAAGCAATTAGTTGAATTTCCAAAGCATACTTTCAGGTCAATAGAAAATCACATAATGACTTCTTTTAGAAAAATGCATATCAACGAGGAGGTGAAAATACGCTGCAAAAGCACTTTTAAATTTTCTCGTACTACATTTTCTTCTAAAGTAAGCAAACATTGGCTTACAAGAAAATAAAATAAGTCACCAACTGGAGTAAAGAAACTAAAAAATCGGCAAACAACCCTAATTGAAATCGAAAGGCATAAAAGACTCTACTATGCGACAAGTAAAGCGGCATGAAAAAAAACTAAAAAGAACTTTAAGTATTTCTTGGTAAACAGGTATAAAAAAATGTACACATATACTTGTGAGTGTAGAGTCACTGGCTGTATGACCCCAAAATAAAATGAAAGAAAGCTAATGTCTCACGGAGGCTGGAAAGGGGCAAGCGGACACGTCGCGTTCGGAAGCAAAACTAAGGCACACATTGTATGCGGGTAATAACGGCAATAAGCGCTGTATTATGCACAGCTCAACGCAAAGCATTCCAAATACCAGTCTCAGGGGGAGCTGGAGGTAGGGTAGAGATGCTGTTCGACTGCTGGGGCAAGTAAACGTGCTAAATTAGGCCAGTTTATGGCTCTTGTTGATAGATTTGAATATAAATGCAGCTTGAACGTTTCATTTCAGGCAACGGCAATAACAACAACGAAAAGAAAAAATTGCGAACCCACGTAAAGAGAAAAAAAAGTTGTTAAAGCAGAACACAGGCAATGTTGTAGTTGTAGTTGTAGCAAACAAACATTGACCAACTGCACAGCCCTTAAGCGGCATAAATTGATACAAAAGTAGTGTTTTATGCGCAAACATACTAAAGCATGCAGTTTTCTGTTTAAGTTTTTTTTTCATAAGTTTTTGTTTTAGTTTTTTAATATATATATTTTTTTTCAATTTTGTGGTCCTCAGATGAAAGCGAAAAATGCAATTTGGGTCAGCCTGCAACTGCACTGGCAAATACATAGCGTTGGCGGTTGCATGTTACTATTGCAACTTTGCTACGCTTGTTTGTTGCATGTTGTTGCACCCCTGCAGGCCGGTGGTTTGTAAATATACATACATACATACATATACAGAAGTATAGCCGAGCGTGCCTGGTTGGTGAGCAAATGCTTTGTTCGCCTTGTTGCTGACGCATAGAAATGTTTTGCTGCCAGTTGAAGCAACAAAAGCTGCTACAAAACACACACCAATGTTAACTACTCCGTTGCTAGGCTTTCCTTTTGTGTTTCACATTGTTCTCTGAAGTTATATAAACAAAACTGTTTCTTTCCTCCGCTCCCCTCTATTATTAACGCTGACATAAATTTTTATGTTTGCTACAAAATGTTAGTTGCTGCCACATTTTATTTCGCAGAAATACATATACATAAAAATTTGTCACAGCGAATCGAGTGCGTCGCATAACAAATGCGTAAAAGGCATAGCAGGCCGCGCGAAGAAAGTGCAGCTTATCGCTAAAGGCTTTACATTTGCGCTGGCGAAAAGTGCTTCATGCAACTGAAACAAAAAAAAAAAACCAAACCAAACAGGAAGTACAAAACTCAGTCAGTGCGACAGCAGGTTATGGTGGCTCGCATTAATGGTTGATTGCCATTGTTGGCGGCAAAATGCCATTTTTCAAATGTCACTCATACGCCCTGTTGCACACGTTACATGCTTGCCAGGCCATGTCACTTAAATGCATTGCGTTGCGCTGGAGAGCTGTCTGGCGGCAGCGACGGCAGCAGCTGCATGTGACGGCAATTCAATTGGTGATGTAGAGCATTTTTAACAATAGTTTAGTTTTTTTACATACTTGGCTGAGGGCACTGATATGAACGCACAGGTATTTTTTTGCTCTTCGTGCGGAATGTTGCTCATACGCAGTGTGCACCCCGTTGTTTATTATGTATATGGAATTGTGAGCAGCATTATGAAAATTCAATGCGGATAATATCGTCATTTGAATAAATATTTAACAAATAAAATTGCAGACAAAATATTTAAATACATATATATGTACATATTTATATTAGAAACAATTAAATATGCAGGGCAATTCTAGCCCTGGAACACGATTGTAAAATAGCTAGCAGGTTTGTTTTTAATTTTTTTTTTCTACTTATACGAATATCTTACAAAATAAAATCTCATACACTCAGCCATGATACAAAAAAGAAGGAAGTTTCATTAAAAAGCAGATTTTTGACAATTGCTCAATTGTGAAGAATTCGAAGCGGCGTTACCCAATTTAAGTTTTTGATAGAAAGGATTTTATACCATAAATTGAAGATTGTATATAAAATAATTATATTAACATTTACTTTTTAGAGATAATCAATATCTTACACTAAAAATTTTTAAATTTTACATTAAATTCGATAACCATTCCCTGAAAACTTTATTTATGGATTAATAAAATTTTAGTGTACATATTTTAATGTCATCTGAATCAATCGCAACGTATATAGCTAGCCAGGACTGTGGCAGTTTCCTATATCGGACACGGTTGTTTCTGATATAATTCAGACACTGAAATTACACATTTCGATGTGTCATTTAAAACATTTTTTCAACGTCCATTTAACCGCATGTCTTTCAAGTAACTTGAAATTAGAATTTGCCTTGGGACCCATGGGTCTCATGACTTTTAGAGAAGTGGATATTTTCCATTTCCGGTATGGTTTTACCAGGGACCGAATTAAATAAGTAGACTTTCGTTATTTTTTGATTTTAATTTTTTTGATCAAGAAAAATCGTTAAATTTGAATTTAAATTTTTTCGGTTAAACTTAATTGTTCTCTGTGATTTTTATTTTTTCGATCATTTTCACCCGTTATGATAGACACAGCGTTTTTATGACCGTTTTAAATCTTTTTGATCTGAAAAATTAAATCTAAAAATAGCGGTTATGGTGTGATCGAAGAAAACAAAAATCAAAAATAAAGAATCAAAAATTAATCAAAAAAATAAATATCCAAAAATTACCTTCATTCTTGATCGAAAAAATAAAAGTCACAAACTAACGATAACACTTCATCGTTATAATAGAAATCCAATTTTAAGGGTTAAATTATGATTTTTATTTGTGTAAAATTATATATTTTGCAGTTCTTTATTGGAGACGTCGTGAAACAAAATTGATGATTTATTGTTAGTATGCAAACTAGAACTACATATATCAACTTATTGGCTTAAAATATTTAGTAGAGGAGCATTAGCCTTCAGTTCTTTCAAAAACAAAAGACAATTTGCTGATTTTTACAGATTTGTACATTTTGTCATTTGTTTGAGCTGAACTCATTCTCGATAAAGATTTTTGTACAACACCACTCTATGACTGCCAAAATGTGGAACTCTGTACAAATGTACAAATCGTGCGATCCCTGCTTAAGAAGAAAATGTTTTTAAATAAACAAAAAATTAATAATAAAATTTTAAGTATTTTAGACATTGGTTATGGTAGCACGAAATGTCACCTTCTTTTTTTGTATCATGGTTGTAAATCTACTCATAGTCAGGTCCTTTAATTCTTCTTTCAAAATACAGAAAAAAGCTTTCAAGATAGTAACTAGAATTCCAAATTATCTTATGAAAGACTTTCTTATTTCGAAAGACTGTGGGGAGTTGAAAGATAGTTGCTAGAATTTCCATGATAGATGGCCCCCCCTATAAAGTAGTGTTTGGATGGCCACATTATTTTCGTTTCAGAGGAGCTAAAACATTATTTTTGGGCAGTAATTAGAAGTTACTTTATCTATGTTTTTTATGGACATGATTGACAACGGGAAATTTCGATGTCTGTAAAAAAATGCGTTTAAATAAAGCCAAAATAATTCAGGCATACGTGCTTGACAAAATATTGTAACAGAGAAGTATTTTCTACGTAGGAGTTCCCTATAGAGATGTCCATAGGTACGAAAAAAAGACGAAAAAAACTTTGCCGTGTTGAGCTTGAGGCAGTTTTTTACTTTTTTTATGGAACAAAACAACAACGCTTTAATCTGGTAGAAGTATAGCTGCTATTTCGGAGATCACCGCATCCACTCATCAGACTTATGCTTTGATTAACGGAGATTATAACCGTGACAGTAAATTTAGAAAGCCAGTAGTTGACCCATTTGAGATACAACTGTCGCTGCGTTTTCCAAATTTTTAATTTTTTTTTCGAATTTTTAACAACTATTTTGTTGCTAAATATTTTCACTTGATTATGTTAAGCTTAGTTTAGGTCAGCTTGGCTGAGATCCTAGTGGATCCCTCTTAAAGACCACGACTAGTCCATAGTTTCGCCTAGAGTTACTATAAAATCATAGACTCATGAAGCACTGTTTCGTGAGACTTAGTTATTTCTTGTTCTTTTGTTCAAATAATTATGTATATCCTTCAATGAATAGAAGTATGCAAAGGAAAATTAGTCGTTGTCTGCAAAATGCTGGAAAGTGATACAGAATGTGCTCAAGAGTGCGCTTGACATTTTGTTCATTCGCTATCCTAGAGGGGTGCTTGCACATAGCTGGTGCCATTTGCTTTGTTAGTTTGAAGATCCTATTTTGCAGTTTCACAGGTTAAAAGCGCATTCTATATAAAATCTGCTTCAAGCTTCAGTATTTTTTTTGCTTTGCTTTGAGATAATTTAGAGAGGTATGTACTTATCATTGGATACTATTTAGGATTGATTAGTTCAACCGCTGGCTCTGCTGCTTTTGCTGCAGCGTACATCTTGGTTTGAAAAATACTGCAGTGCTGATCATATTTCTGTTTTGGTTGCTGTTTTGTTGAAATTCAAATTTTGTAGCAGACGCTATCGATAGGCAATGACAAACCTCTGAGTATAATTTTCCATAAAAAATCTTCTTACAAAAAACCATCTGCCTTTCGGAGGCGGAAAAATAGGACTGTAGTTGAAATAATTTCTTTGCAGTAGCTTTTATTAGACCTTCAGTTTCTACAAAAATACAATAATTTTTTAGGCATAGGTTTGAGGTAAAATAATGAAATTTAGTGTTACTTTTTTATTTTACTGCATTTCACTTCATTCTGCATATTCTAATTTTTATTAACCGACTTCAAAAAAAGGAGAAGGTTAACAATTCGCCGGAATATGTATACCTTTCATGAATATGAAATAATATTATAACTTTGGTACGATGTTTGTAAGTACCAGAAGAAGAAGAGATAGACCATGAAAACTTATACCAAACTGATCAGGATGTCAAGCTGAGTCGACTTAGTCTGTGTGAACGGAGACTCGTCGTCCGACTGAAATTTGGTGCTTGAGATTTTTTTATAAGACATTAATCATTTGTCGGAACCCACAAAATCGGACCACTAAAACATATAGCTCCCATACAACTGATTGTTCAGATTTAATATTTTGCTTTACAACTCCTTTATTTAGACAGCCACAACCACGAAACTTTGTGAGCTATTTACTTATCAGTCATACAAATTCTGCAGAGAAAATCATCAAGATCGATGCTCTATGAAGTATGTCGCCCTAACCCATGACTGTTCAAATATGATGTTTTGGTATAAAACTCCTTCATTTAGACAGCTATAACCGTGAAATTTTCTCAGTTATTTACTTATCAATCATGCAACGTCCATTGAGAAAATCACTAATATCGGTATTATCTAATATCTATAAGGTATATCTTCCATATCATGCTAATTCAGATATGAGTTTTTTTCGCATAAAAATGCAGTAGATAAAAGACTACATATATTTTTTTTCATTTTCATGAAAGTTATGAAGGCTGCGCTTGGCCGAAGGCAACACTCTATTTCCTATTATTTATTTATTTTTTTGTGAAATATTTTATTTTTTCATCGGTTCAATATAAAATATGTATGAGTAGTTACTTTTACTGTTTCAAATGAACAAATCACTTATCTGTCTATCACAGTTCTTTTCAGTTAGCCTTCTAAAACTTAGTGCTACCTGAAATGCTAATTACCACTATCACTAATTCAATATTTACTCGCTCTACATACGATGTTCAACAAGACATGCAGACATTTGCGAGCATGCAAATATTTTGGCCTAACAGATGTTGACTACTGCTGCAGCAGTGATTTATCCTTGACATGAAAATCCAATCTTTCGTTGATGTATTTTCCATACACTGTATGACCTGTTAGGATGCCATATCACTTTTATCTTACTAAATTCCAACAGATTATACATACATCCCCTCTTATTGACTTGAGCCACTTGTATTATTTGTTCATTTTTTTTTTGCTTTTGGTTTTTTTTTTTTTGCTTATGAAGAGTACTGAGCTATTGGCTTTCAGAAAAAAATAGCATGGCTGAATGAGTTTTGCGAATTCTTGTGTCGCATAGCTTTATTTTTGTGACGTTTGAGTAGAAACAAGCATAGAAATGCACATCAATACATCTCCAAAAAAAAGTGGAATACGCGTGCAAACAATTACACAAATTTACATAGCATACATAGTTAATTGCTCGACACAAACTTGCTGATACAAGAAAATGTATGTCAGTTTAACGGTATGCGTAATAAGCTTGTAAATAATAAAACTGGTTAGATTTTATTTTGTCCTTCATAGTTCGTAAAGCATCCATTGTGCATACTTTGCATTTGTGAACAGAGAAAGTATATTTAAGAGAATTAGCAAAAAACGGAATAAATGGGGTTGAGGTTACCGCAAAATTTAAGGCAATGCGCAACGCATATAAAATGTAAAGTGCCTGAAAATGTCGTGATAAGCCTCGCTGTAGAATTGTTAACCATTATGCTAAATGCTGTAAGTGTTCCCTTTTATTTCAAACTAAATACCGATGTGCATTATCTCTTGCGAGCCTTTTTTTGATATTGAGCATTGATTTCCTGCACGCGTTTTATGTTACCAGTAAGTACTAAGTACAAGGAGTATGCCATGTTGTTGTTGTTGTAGCGGCTACAACAACCACGCCTAGATCAGTTGATATCTCAGTCGTTGTCGTCAAGCTCAACTAACGGAAGACCTAAGAAGCGTGCAGCATCTATGGGGTCAGTCCATAGGGACAAAGGCGTTAGTTGTGTGGGGTTTTCCGGGCATACGAAGAGATGTTTCGAGTCATGGGGTGACTCTCCGCATGCCGGACATTCATTTGGCACAACTGAATCCAATCGGCTCAGGTATGAGTTCAACCTGTTGCAGGAGACAGAACGCAGTTGGGCTATTGTGGTCCTAGTCTCCCGAGGCAGACGAA
>JAPVRG010256040.1:0-11835 GCA_029783565.1 Rhagoletis cerasi
TAAAAATAAAAAACATAAAACAAGCAAAGCAGAGCAGCAGCAGTATTGTTGACAGCAACGTGACTATTTGCGAGCAGAAAAAAGAGGTAATATAGTTTGGTGGTACAAAAAAGACTATGCAAAGTGTTTTAGGCGGCTATTTCGCAAAAAAAAAACTGTTATACAAACTGTTATACGGTCCGTGAAATTGAGTAATTTATGACTTTATGCATCTTAAGTGTTTTTGAGGAGTAAGAGAACGCGGAGAAACTGTTATACAAACTTTTATACACATTATAAAGTTCAATTTAACACTTATATGTGTGTCGAAACTTTTAGTGATTTATGCATACATTATAACCCTTATATGTTATTTAGAAGCACAAATAAGCAGATTAGCCGAATAAACTGTTATACAAACTGTTATACAGATTATGTAACGAAATGTTTTAAACATTTATGCAAATTTCATGGTCGCTATAAGTTTCTAAACAGCAAACGATCACATATGGAACTGTTATAAAATTCTGAAAATGCAATATAAAAGATAAGGATTCATGCAATAAAGCATTTTTCGTGTTTGATATGATTCTTTGAAAAGTAAAAAGACGCAGATTGACTGAAAAAATTATTTTAAAAACTGTTATACACAACATAAAGCACGATATAACACTTATAAGGGAAAATTTTTAGCAATGTATGCAACTGCTGTGTTTTTTTTGTATGTAAGTTTAGGAAAAACAAAAAGCAGAAGATTAATCGAAAAAACTGTTATATACATCATATAAGTAAAGGTCTTAGGCATGAGTTTCTAAAAAGCGAAAAAAGTAAAAAGGAGAAATTAAAAAAAACTGTTCTAACACACATTAACGTTGCATATTCCTTAATTCATGCTTTTTTGTGTTCGTTCTAAACCCTTGAAGAAAGCAAGTAACCGCAAATTAACCTAAACAGTTCTTATTAAAACTGTTATACACATCGTTTAAGGCAATATGACTTTTATAAATATAACATTTTAGCGCTTTCTACTGCTATCGTGATTATTATAACTTAAAGAGAACCAAAAAGCAAGAGATTCGCCATAGAAACTGCTGCAAAATCTGTTATACAAATTATCTAAGTGAACGTTGTAGTCATTTATGCATCTATCGTGATCGTTATAAGGCTTCGAGTAGCAAAAAGGGGTAAATTAACAGTAAAGACTGTTGTACAAACTGTTATACAAACTGTTATACACAGACTATAAATGCAATTTTTTTGTGTCGATATACGTTTATAGGAAGCAACAAAACCGGTAAAGGAAAATGTTTGTTACACAATTTGTTATACAAATTATACAACGCAATATAACACTAAGAACTTGGTGTTGGTTACGATTCTTTGAAACGTCGAAAACCGCCTCTCAGCCAAAAACAACTCTTAAAAATACTGTTATACACAACGTAATGTAGAAAATAACACTTATGAGTGTAAATTTTTAGTCATTTATGCAGCATTTGTGCTTGTTATAACTTTACAATCGAAGAAACTGTTATACAACTTATTGTATACATCCTAAAAGTGGAAATTTAATATATTTATGCATGGTCTCCGGTCGTTATAGGGGTGTCAGCAGCAAAAGACCACAGATGGAGCAACACAAACTGTAAGATTGTTATACAAACTGTTATACAAGTTAAAAATTCAATATACAATATAATAGGAAGGCATTCGTTATGCATTCCTGTTCGTAGTGTGTTTTTAAAACGAAAAGTCTGCAGATTAACTGAAAAGAATAATGAAACAGACTGTTATTAAAAGCTTGGCATTCAGTGCAACAATTAAAAATTTATAATTTAGAACATTTCTACATCTGCCCTAATTTTTCACAAACTTGTGAACTTGTGTGTGTGAAATGAAGATTGGACCAAGACACTGGTATATAAACTGTTATACAAGTCCCTAAATGCAATATAAAATATATGAATAAATGATTTCAGGCATATGTTTCACATTCGTGTGCGTCAAAACGAAAAGTTCTTAGATTAAAATTTTTAGATAAAAATTTTTGGGAAAAAAACTGTTAGACAAATGTTTACACTGAATACAATACTTTAAAGTTAATAAATTCCAACATTTCTACATCCGTAGTAATTTTCCGCAAATAAAAAGAACGATTAGCCAAAAAAACTGTTATACAAAGTGTTGTACGGGTCATTAAATGCAATTTATTCACTGATATGTTTAATAATTTCAGGCACTCGTAGTATTTTCGTGTTCGTCTTAATTTTTTTTAGTAAAAAAATTTTAAAATAAACTGTTATACAAATCTTGACACCCAGTATAACACTTTAAGGCTAATAACTTCCAACATTTTTACATCTACCGTAATTTTTCGCTTACAAAAAGAGCTATAAACTGGAAAAAAACTGTTATACAAGATTTCGAGTGCAATATAATACTAAAAGGCGAATGATGCTACAAAAAGAGGAGGAATTTTGCTTTTAAGTGCATTGCTCGAAACCTAACCGCCTGGTACTGGCCTGGTTTGTGTCTTTAGATCTAGAGGCATCAGCTTGAAAATCTTGGATATATCCTTCCTTAACCACTTCTAGCGCCTAAAAGCGCTCTTCATTCCCTAGCTGTCATAGCAGTCAAAGCATCGCTCAAAATAAAAATTTTATGCCACTTTCAACAATTCTTTACTTTAGCAAACTTCATTTATTTACACGCTGCTTTTATGGGCACAGTGTCTATTGGAACGTTAACAACAACAACAACAACAAAAGCAACTGTCAACTAAATACAATGTAAGGAAAAAATAACAATGCTGATCGCCTCAAGCAAACTGACGTCAAATTTACACAAAACGTACAAGTGGGTGAGGACGTGAACGCGTGAGTGTGTGCGAGCGCCAGTGAGTCAGTGAATTGGCGAATGCGTGCCCGCAAGACATCTTATACTCGTCATACCTACTGTAGCGCTTTCAATATGAGCGCAACTGTCAGCGCGCCGCTTTGCCGCTTTGGTGATTGCGCTCTGACATTTGTTGAATGGTGACGTTTGGCTGTAAATTGTTTTCCATTTGGTTGTTATTTATTAACGGTGTTTGTTATTTTCTTTTTTTTCATAGGCGTTTTTGCATATTTTGTGCTTGTTGTGCTCTCGCAAGCATGTTAAACGCCACGCTGATAGACAATAACGAAAATTAAACTGACAGCAGACGGCCAAGCAAGTAATGTAGAAGAAAATCAATGTTTAAAATTTTTTTGAGAGTAAAAAAGAAAAACCAAAAAATATTAAAAATTAAAGAAAATCATTAAGGAAAATATTCATGAAATTCCAAAGACTTCTTTGCACATAAATATGTATGCATGTCAGCTAAACTGCATTCAAATGGAAACTGTGCCAAAAATGTGGAGCATGATGATGAATGCCAGAAAAATGCCAGATTGCCTAGATAGATGACAAAGTGTACTTCCTCCTCTCTCCTCTCTCCACTCCCTCCTGTTTATTTACTCTCTATATTTACTTGTAGCGGTAATTGCGCTTCCTCTTAACGCCTTATTTACATAAATAATTAACTTAAATGGCTGGGGCGGTGAAGGCCTTTTCTGCTCCATACACGGCTGGTGTTTGAGAACGCTGGCGTAAGGTACTACAAAAGCACGGCGGTGTTAATTTTTAGATATGATAATCGTGTAATGGGTAAATGATATTTGTTTAAATTTTCTGGTTGCTCAAAGGAATTTCCACGAAAATAAATGAGGAAGGAAAAAAATTAAAAAAAACAATTCGAAATTTATGATTTAAAAAACTAAAATGGTCATCAAATTTCGTGGTTTCTCTTCTACATACATACTATATACATACATATGTAAGTATATACAAATTTAATGTAATGAAAGATTAAAAAAAAAATGCAAACTAATTTTTTTGGTTTTTAGTGTTTTAAAAATAATAGTTTTAAAAAATTATGATTTATAAAAAATTTGAATTTATCTCTCACTCTCTTTTAATAATTAATAATTTGTTTGGTTTTTAGTGTTTTTGAAAAAATAGTTTTAAAAAATTGTGATTTACAAAAAATTTTAATAAAATATTGTTATTTATCTTTCACTCTCTTTTATTTTTTATAATATATTAAAAAATCAAAAATTATAAAAAGTAAAATTTGTTTAGTTAACGCAAATTTTATTTGCCAGTTTTTTAAGAAATCAGCAACTCAAAATTATAAAAAGTGTTTTCCATGTTCTAGAAAAAAGCTTGCCTTCTAATTACCCTCTTCTTACTGTTTGTGCGAAGAAGGCAATAAAAGGTTACCTTCTTTGCTAGAAAAAAACGTTATTACTTAGTTAAAAAAATGCAGTATTTTTTGCAAAGAATCGTTTAGTTAATTTTTATAACTTTTAGTAGGGTTTTAGAAAAAAAATGGAAAATTACGACTCACAAAAAATCTTGATTACAAAAATGTAAATACATATATTTTTTCTCGTTTTTTTTACGATTTATAAAAAAATTTAAAATTTCTAAAAGTTAGAATTTTTTAATTTAGATAAGTTTTATTACGCTAGAGTTTTAACACATGGGAAAGGGAAAACTATAAACATAAACTTAACATAATTTTTTTAAAAATGCAATTTTTTTATAGGATATTTTCTAAAAATATTTCTAGCTTCTTGATCAAAAAAATCTTAAATAAAAATTTCAAATTTATTTTTACGCTTATAAGTTTTTGTGAGGCATAAAATATTTTAAAACTCTAAAAAAGTAATCAAATAAATTTCGTTTCACAATGTTTTTTTTTTAATAGAAAGCAAACATTATTTGTTGCTATTTTTTTAATTTGCTTTCGTATAAAATTGAATCGTAATGTAATTTGCTACAAATAATGGTTTACAATTTTTTCAACCGACTTCAAAGAAAGGAGGAGGTTGTCTGTTCGTGGGAATATTTTTTCTATGTATGCTATCGGATAACTTTGGACCACACGAACCGCTTTTGATAATTCTTTTTTTTGTTATCGGAAAGGTGGTCCCATACTAATTCTGATTGATACCGATGACTTGATTATGAAAAAAGTAACGGGTTTTATGTGAGCATTGAGTAGGTTGTTTTTTGCTTAAAAATTACTTGTTCTAACTTTGGAAGAAAAAAATGGAAAATTGTGTTTTACAAAAAAATTTAAATAAAAATCTTTAAGTAAGCTCCAACCCAGCAAACAAAAATCTTTAAGTTTCTTCCCATATTTTATTTGAGAAAACGTTTTAAAATTCTGAAAAAGTTAAATTGTTGAATATAAATTAATTCTACTTTGCCAGGTTTTTTATTTGTGAGCGTAAACTTGAAATATAAATTACATAAATTTGTAAATTTGTTTTGTTTGATTTTATATTTTTGCTGTAAACAAAACTTGAAATCCTTTACTACATATTCTTTTTGAGCTAAGATCAATAAGAAAATTTGGTTATTTAAAATTTATTCGCCGCCAAATTTTTAAATGAGCTTTTATGTGCTTAGGCGCTTTTTGGCTTTTGAAAGTTCACTTAAATCTGTATTGGTCAGAGAGATCTTTTACCCTGTGCGCTTTTGTAGCGGCATAAGTTTTGGTTAATATATTAGTGACGACCAGATAGAGCTTTTACTTAATGTTCGTCCATGCAAGGAACAGGAAAAGCTTTTACTCTGTCTGCATCCAAATGAACTTTATAGAAACAATAAAGAGCTTCGAAAATTTTAAGATTTAAAGAGGCTCCACACGCTTGCCCGTAAGATTGCCTACTCTGACTTATGCAAATATGTACATTATTAGTACATTGAAAAATTCTAAATATTAAGTAGCCAAGTTAGCTACCGAATAATAAAAGTTTCTTAGAGCTTAAAGCTTTCCTATAAACTTTCAACAGATCAGTTTCCAAAACTTTTAACTTCAATTTTCAATGAAAGCTTTTCATTTCTTTTACACGCTGTCAATTTTTAAGCTAAAACACATACATACTTATAAAATAAAAGCACAAAAAGCGGCCTAAAGCTTCAATGTATTCTGTTAAAGTCTTAAGCACACTATTCTTCTCCACGAATTTATCGCGTGAGTAGCTTTACAACTTAATTTTATACTTTTATTTCCGATACATATAGTATGCATTTTTTCCAACTCACTTACTAATTCAACAAATTTGCACAAAGCGCCAAGCAATATCGAAAAAAGGCGGTCAATTTAAACACATAACAACAGCAAGCTTTTTTCGAAAAAAATTACTGGCAAAAAAAGCTCTCCAACTTTGCATAACTATCATTTTCCAACTTTGTTTTTTTTCATCCCACATCACCATAGTTTTCTCTGGCGTTTATCACCGGTTTTTTTTCGCCTGATTTTGTCACTTTGAGTTTCCTCGTTGAGTTTCACGCGCGTGTTATTAATTTATTCTCGCTTTTTTTTGTGCCTTTGTGTTAGTTACTGTCTGTCTTTGTTTTTATTGGCGTTTTAGTTTTTCACTCAGTCGCAGCAATAAATTAAAGTTTATGCCATTTAATCATTATTTGCTATAACGCCTTTTATGGCCAGTGGATATATTTAGTTCCATACATTTTTCCCTACAAACGTGCCAACTGGTGATCACAGCCCTTTGGAAACTGATTTTTTATTCTATTTCAGGGGAGGTAATAAATTTCTTTTTTCGCTACCGTAAATAGCCAATAGCTTATTTGTGTTGGTTGGATGGAGAAAGTTTTAAGGGAACTTTTTGTTGTTATATGGCAATTTTTTGCCGCTTTTGTGGTCCATGTTATCCGTTACTTGCTGTCGAATTTTGGTTTTTGTGTGTGCGTGTGTCTGACTGAGGAACCCGCCTATCGAATAATTTATTGTATGTAAAATGATATATTGTATGCGTTATTGTCAGGGACATTGTGTTGACGTATGTACGTATGTATGTGACATTGGTAATGCGTGTGGTCTTTCCTCGAAAAAAGCAGGAATTTTCATAGCAGTGTTCGTAGAATCAGCATATTTTTATGGGTTGGCGTTTCATGCGGTTGCGTGAAAGTACTGACAATTAAATTTTGATAAAACGGGTTTCAATATGATCTTATTCTTAAGAAACATGTATAGCATTCAGACATATTTTTAATTTATTTTTTTAAATTTTCTAGGTGCTATGCTCTTTTAAATAATGTACTGAGCTCTTTGAGACGTTATTCAATTTAATAAGATTTGGGGTTTAGAGCTTTAAAGCCTTTCAAAAGCAATTTAATGAAAGAGAAAAAAATATTAAATTTTTATTTTACTTAGCTTTTGGGCTTTAAAAATGACTTTCGGAGCTTTTGAAACTGTGCTTTCCGAGGTTCTATTGTTAAAACACTCTCTTCATCTTGTGGTTAGCTCCCGTAATTTCAAAAGGGATTTAGTGCTTTTATAATTACTCATCAGAGCTTCAAAGCTTTTTTAGTTATTCTAGAAGGTGTTTTTTTTTTGATTTCTTCTTTATAATTTCCTAATTTATCTGAGCAGAAAAAGCGTCAAAAGGTGGCTCAACCGCTTTATTTTTAGCAGACCATCTGTCTAACACCAGGTAGTAATTTTAAGAGATATTTTGCAAAGCTTTCACATTATTTTAATCCTGTCCTTGCGAACACGTTAATTTGGACATAAGTGCATTTAAAGCCTTACGAAATTTCAAAGTTTTTTCTGACTGCATTTTTGCCGAGCTTATAGAGCTTTTCCGAGCTTGAAGAACTTTCTAAGCATTTTAGTAATTTTCGATGGTCAAAAGAGCTTTAATAGTACTTAGAGCAAGGGCTTTACACGCTTGCGAGCCATGAGTAAGCTCTATTTTTGTGCTTTTTTGCTTCCTTTACCAATTCTCGCATAAAAGCTTGATTCAGCATTTATGATGCGGAAATTGCAAGTCTTCGTTTGTCTAATTTCTTTAAGCTTTCGCAAAGTATCAAAAGGAGTTTCAATCAAATTTAAACTTTTTGACAAAAGAAAGATAATTAAAAGCTCAGGCTTCAAAAAAACTTTTGGCATGTTTTTTCTGAGGGTCTACTCTGTATTGCGATTCGAAAGCCAATGCGATTCGAAAGTCGATACAGACTAATACAAATTTATAGTGTTAAGTATCCGAATCCGAATGATTTTCCTTTCGATTCGCAATACAGGGTAGACCCCCTGGATTCAAACATATTTCGCACCAAAAATTAAGCTTTCGACTTGCTCATTTTTCAGTAGTTCCTGTATTTAAACTTCGATGAACTTAATATTTGCATTAAAGCTTTTAAGAAAGAATGTTGATAAAAAATTAACAATCTTCTTCTGGAATAATTGGCTTAATAAAGTTTTCACAAAGAATTAGGAGCGAGTACACTCGAAATTTTACTTTTTAAATAAAAGAGATCAAATAAAAGGAAAAGCTTAGCTTTAAAAAATTGTTGATAAGCTTCTTTCCAACTGGAAACGTATTTCGAAGCAGCTAAAAGCTTAAAGAAATTCGATATTTGTATGAAAGCTTTCAGGCATAAATCATGATAATAAAATAAAAGGCTTTTTCTGGTATTTATGACACTTAAGTTGTATCTTACCCTTAGCTTTCACACAAAATTCGAAGAGCTTGCACTCATGACCAAAGTTTTTTTGAAAAAAAAGTTCAATTAAAGTTTAACTTTGATTAGCGCTGCCTGCATATATCTTTTAAGCTGCAAATATTTAAAAGCTTACAAATGGCACTTGAAACTTTTCGGCTAGCGCTTTGTTAATAAATTATGGCATACCAGCCTGCAGAAATTACATGCTAAAATTAAAACTTTGACACGAGAATGTTGCTAAAAAAAAGCTTTTTCAAGCACTTATTCACTCACTACTTGAGCTTTCGCAAAGAATTTAAGAAGCTTTCACATACAATTTGAACTTTGTAACAAACAAAATCGCACTATAATCATTGCGTTGTTAAAAAAAATGTCTACCTTTTCTAACGCGTAACTTGTAGCTTCAAATTCGCATGACTCTCGACTGCCTGTTTATGTTAATAGGTGCTTTGGCTGTCCGGTAAATTTGTTCGCTTACATGCATATAACAGGCAGTCGATAAAGCAGAGCAGCTGTGAAAGTTTAACAGGCAGTCTTTGAAAACGGCCCTTAGGATTTTACAAAGAGCTTAAAGAGCTTTATTTGAAAACTTAGGGTTTTTAATAAGCGAACCCGATTGAAATCCTATCCTTATGATAGTTTAATCTTTAAATCAGTTTAAGGTATTGTCTTTTTTAACTGCAAAGATTTTGAGGCTTTCGAACCACACGTGAAGCTTTCGACCTTAGTGAAAGCTTTTAAGCACAAATGTTGACAGTAATTGTAGTAGTAAATATTAGCAAAATTTTTTCAAGTTACAATTGCGGCTTGACAATTTAATTACTTTTGAAGCCTTCCTCGTATGAAAGGTTTTGGGTTTTAAAATATAAAATCCAGAGCTTTCACTCATAATAAAATTCTCATTAAAATATTGTGTAGCCTTTACAGCGATTTAATTCTAACATTAAATTTTAAAGCTTTAAATTGTGCTTTTAATTGATGAACGAGTATAAATGAGAACTAGTAGCAATTTTCGACCTTTTTATTCCCCTCATTATTAACTCATCGCAGCGTTAATCTCTTAATTTACTACAATTTGGACATCTTCGCTTGTAAAGCGCACACACATAACTTTCCCTAGCAAAACATTAGTAAAAAAGGTGGGGTAGGTAGCCTTTTCTTTTACCTTCTTCTCCACAGCAATCACCGCCTGCAACCAATTCACAAATGGTTAAATTTAAATCCATTAGCAACATGATTTATCGTATCAAGCGGGCTATATGTGTTTTGGAGGCAATAAGTGGAGGGGTGATAAGACAAGGGTATGACTAGTTCAAGCAGATGCTCTAATGAGAATGGGCAGTTAATTTTATCTCTACAAAAGGAAATAGTGGCGCTTGCAAGCAATACAAATTGCTTTGCTTCGGCGGCAGACACATATGTATGTATGTGTGTATCAATTTCTCTATTTTTCCCCACTAACTCAAGTTAAGGGAGTGTCCTTTTTCCCATGAAATGTGTGTTCAAATTGTGAATGCTGTTTGCATATTTATGTGCCATTTAGCAAATTAGTTTTATTGTCACATAAAGTGATATAAAACCATTCGTAGGAAAATCCCCTAGAACTTTATAAAATAAAGCTCTAACTAGCTCTTTATGCGTTTTGCTTGTCTACACGCGCTCGCAAATCTGAAATTCATTTTCACATACACGCGAACACATATACACACACATCTGGAATGCTGCCAGTGTTTTAAAAGGATTCAAGTAATTTTTTCATCATTTTTGGGTCCATGACATATTCGGGCTAAGCGAAATTATTTATGCTCAAGTTAAATATACAGGGTTACCGGGAAAGTCGTCCTAGATAATTAAGAACATTATTATTTAGCAGACCTGTTAAATAATGATTAATAATCATAATATCTAAAGCATTTTTTTTTTGGGGTAACCGTTTAGTGATTAAATACCATTATTTGCACCTTTTTAATAATTAATAATTAATTACCTAAAAAATAAAATTAATTAATTAATTTTAATTACATGATTATTTTGTTATTTGTAATTATTTTCAATTAGTTTTGAAATTTTTTAATTACATGATTAATATAATTATTTGATTATTCTCAATTATATTCAATTATTTTTGTTTTTTTTTTTAATTGCATGATTAATATAATTATTTGATTATTTTCCATTCACCTGACAATGTCTGTAAGAAATCATTCCTTATTTGTAAACTACAGTACAAGTATTTACTCGTACGGTAAATTTGGTTTCAGTTATTTAATTCTAACATGAGAATTTGCCTGCCAAACACAGCTTCATCCATTTGGAAAAATAATCATATAATTAGAAATAATCATATAATTAGAAATAATCAAATAATTACAAACAATCAAATAATTAAAAGCAATCAAATAATTAAAAACAATCAAATAATTAAAAATAATCAAAAAATTAAAAATAATCAAACAATTAAAAATAAATAATTAAAAAAATAATTTGATTAATTTTAATTATTTCTAATTATTTGATTATTTTTGATTACTTTTTTAATGGCAATTAATCATGATTATTTTTGAATATGAAAATTACTTATGAAAATTTGCCTGCCAAACACAGCTTCATCCATTTGGAAAAATAATTATATTATTAGTAATAATCATATAATTAGAAATAATCAAATAATTAAGAGCAATCAAATAATTAAAAAAATAATTTGATTAATTTTGATTGTTTCTATTATTTGATTAGTTTTTTAATGGCAATTAATCATGATTATTTTTGATTATTTCTAATTATACTTAATTATTAATTGCTGTGTTATGTAAGAAAATTAAAATAATCAGTGATATTAAAAAATGCTAAAAAATTAATGATTACTAATCGTAATGGAAATTTAACAGCTTTAGGTAATTTCTGATTAATTTGGTTATATGACATGAGTCCAAAATTTAAACGTTTTCGAGATACATATTCGAGTTTAAAGATTATTTAAAACATTTTTTTTGCTTGTACGTACACTTTTTTTTTAAATTATAGTTCAAGCGTCATATTTTTTTTCTGTTTTTAGTTAAAAGGTATGTCAATTTAAACAAGTCATCAAATAAAACTTGAACCAAGCCCTGACAAGAAAAAATGGCTGCTTGATAAAGTTTTGAATTTACGATTTTCACTAGGTGTTTCCTACTTACATCATAAAAAATTATATAGAAACTATTCTTAAAATTATTTTAAAAACTACTAATTCTTTTTATCTATACAAAAAGGTTTAATACTTAAATTAAAGTAGTAACCCGTAGGCGGATTGCG
>JAPVRG010256081.1:9774-24311 GCA_029783565.1 Rhagoletis cerasi
TTTGAAGCTAAATATTCATAAAAACCAGGGTTTGAAATTGCTTGACTATTTTCAATGCATTCGCAATTGCTTAGCTACGACTACGAAAAATAAATCAGCAGCAGCAAACAGCAAAAGCGAAAGGAGACATGAAATCATTTGCTTCTGCTTACACAGCAGTTTGTTTTAGCTTACACAGACAAGCGAAGCAAACAGTGCAGAAAAATTTGCTGTTGCTGCAAGCAGTAAGTTCGTATGTACTTTCATACATAATATATACGCTCAATCCATTATATCTGCGTACACTGATTTAATGCGCAGTCAGTTGCTTTCGACTGCGAGAATAGCGCAGCAAGTGAAAGAAGCAAAGGCAAAAATGAGAATACACTAAACTCATTGCTTGCAGCAACAGCAATATATAAAAACATAAAAAAAAAAAAATTTGATGTCAATCGAAAAAAATGAGAATACACTAAACTCATTGCTTGCAGCAACAGCAATATATAAAAACATAAAAAAAAAAATTTGATGTCCATGGGATTCGAACCCACGACATCCCGGCTCGCTTAAATAATATGCAATATTGCCGTCTGTCAGGGTACACATTTTATCAGATCAACTGCGCCGTTAATTCAGATCAACGTTGCTCTCTGTCTATGCTATTAATATAAGCCGAAAACAAATAACTTCGCCATTTCAGTTACCATCTTTATTTATTCAATTCTTTTAACCTCTTTATATGTACATATTTTGTCATAAACTTATATAAAAATATTTGCTGTTTTGAGTTCCTGATTTTATTATAGATGAAAAGAAATTTTGTGCATGGAAATTTTCGGTTAAATATTTATGGTTTGTATTGATGTGACTGCAACAGCTCCTAAAACTCATTCCACTAACAATGTAATTTTTTTTTTATTTAAAATTTCGTTGTGCTTTACGATATCGTCGTTCTTGGAAATGGACGACTTATGACGCAGGTCTGAGCCATTTGTCCCACTTATACAGCAGCAGCACCCCTCGTCGAGTCTCAGTGGCATCCCAAGCGTATGTCCCTGCGTCGCCGCAGCTCATGCACACCAGCAACAGCAACACTATCACCACCAACACAGTGGGTCTCTCGGTGGATCTCAGCAGCTCTATGGAATTGGAACAGGAGGAGGATTTGGTGGAGGAGGAGGAATTAGTCGAGGAGGAAGCGGATTCGGACTTGACCGCATCTACCACCAATCGGGAGAGTATGGTAACAGCGGCGCCGGGCCCTGCCCATCATCAGCAGCCTCGGTCACAGGAGTCTCAATCGGAAACTGTCACCCCAGTCCATTATAGCAGTACCAATTATTCGATGTCTAAACAGTGTTTGCTTAATAATAATAACTCAACCGAAACTGAGACGGACAATATCATATACACGGACATAAATGACATTGGACATTACAAATATCCAGACTTTATTAGTACACCTAAAACCGAAAACAAAATATCAAACTCCGAAAACTTAAATCTGAATGATCGTAACGATATCTACGCGACAGTCAATCGAAAAACAAAATCTAAATCGCGAGAAAAACACTTTAGCGACGAGTTCATTGATGAATCGATACTCCAGTATACGCGAGCCAAACAAATGGGAATTACGGATGTGCAACAACACAATGGACAAATCGAATCTGATCGTGGGTTTTCAAGTCTTAATTATCAGTATCACAATGACTTGAATCATCCTTCAGATTCGTCGTCATCGTATTTCGGAACTGGGTTTGGTACTAAACGCTATGCAATGGCAGAGCGTGCTAAACTTACTCATTCCGAAAACTTTTTGATACCCTCAATGGACTCTCAGAGCTTTATATCTGGCATGGATGGTGCAACAGCTCGGCGCCACACGCACTCACTGCCACGTAATTCCGAATTATCCGGTGTAGATTCTGTTGACTCGTATGATAGTCACTATATTACCCATCATGCTCACTCGATTGGCAATTTGCGTCCTGGCACAAATATTCCCAACAGTTATTTGACCCTCAACGATAGCAAGCCGATCAGCTCCGCTGAAGAACGCAGCGCCGCTGATTCGCCCTTGAATCGTTTTAAGACCTCCTCAGAAAAACTTGAATTCGAAATATCGTCAAGCAACCTGTATTCTGCCGGACAGTATAATAAGGAGGCATATAAAGAGGAGAACATTTACGACCAAGTGGAGAAGGAGTGCTGGTTGAAGAGCAGTTCCTGTAAAGATCTGTACGACTTTTCTTCGTTTTATGAAAGCGAAAAGTCCAAGCCAATGACTGCTTTCGACAAGGAGTTCCTCTCATTTAATCGTATTGATTCTCCCGTTACACGATACGATGATTCGAGACATTCCATGTATATAATCAAAAACCATTCCATTGATGCCACACAAGACTTTTCCCCATTACCCAATTCGAAGGTGTATTCCTCTAGTTACCCTGGGAGCACATACAATACTCAAGATCACCAGCACAAGCGCGGATATGGACATCACGTTGATTATGCCGGCTCACAAGACGACATCTCACAGGATAGTTACGAATTACTCGAAAAATATGACATTGACTTTTTCAGTGGTCGCCGGCGATCAGATGACCATATGCGCTCTTGTTCGCTTGACTCGGGCAACTACATACCGAGTGATGATGAGTCGGTCTCGGAACAGCATAAATATCGTTCGGCAATGGATGTTAAGTGCAAATCCGCAGTCGATATTATGAATGAGATTTGGGATTCAGAAGATCCGCGCTACTTACCTCGAGAGAAGTTATGTGTTAAATCGGATGGTAGTTTCTTTCAGAAAGTTAAAGAAGCTCTTTCACGCACTTCCAGCCAAGAGAGTCGCAGTGAAGTGTTCGAGACGAAAATTTCGCGAAGTTCGGATTCCAGCAAAAAATCTCGAGACAGTTTGTACCACACCGATAGCAAAAAGTCACGGGAAACAACCAAGAGTAAGACATCAGTAACATCTAGCCAAGATTCAAAAGAATCCCTAGTTGGGGACTGTTTCGGTCGCAACTATGAAATGCCAACCACCACTGGGAAGAAATTGAAGCATTTGAATAAAAAGGAACAATATGAGAAATACCAACAGTCCAGTCAGGAATCAAAGAGTGACTATTACGATGCCGTAGGGGGTGTTGAAACCGATATCCTTTGTGGTCGGCCTAAAGTAAAAAGCCATGATTGTTTGCTTTCCGATACACATAGCTCAACAGCAAATAGCTCGTTTTACGACAGCCGTGACACATATTCAACATTTCCGAGCAATAAGTCACATAAAACTTCTAAGGTTCATTCGATCAGCCTCCAAAACGTTGAAATCGAAAGGAATGCTAAATCGTTTGGAGGTAAATCGCCGGATGGAGTTTCGACACCGGCTTTGGGTAAAAAATGCGAAGAGAAAGAAATTCAAACTAATGACTCCATCGATCAAACAGCACCAATTAAAAAAGGGGACTCACAGTCGTCTAAAATTTCGGCTTTTCGACGTCGTTCGGACAGTGAGAACATATTCAGTTTTGACCAGGACCGCATTGAGTGCATTCAAAACTATACAAAACAGTGGGAGGTCCAGAGCAAAGAGGAGAAGCCTAAACAAAGTCCCGAGTATCCCTTAACCCCTGAACTAATATCAGAATTTGAAAAACAACAAGCGCGCGCGGCTAAGCAAAAAGTAACACGCAAGGAAGAATTAATGGCTAAAACTCATTTTGAAGAGTACAATCCTATTATGGCACCTCTAAACTATGCACACGCTACGGTGGAGCGAACTAAAAGTGATCCAAATTCTTTGGCTAACCGCGCTCGTCTAGGCAGCAATTCACGACGCCATGTGTTGATGCATCAGAAATCCATAGATTTAACCCCAGCCGATTCAAGTGATGAAGATTATATATACAAGCAAATACCGAGCGCTCCGCCACTGTGTAAGGCCCATGGTAACTTTGAGATCCCGAAGTGTTTCAATTTGCCTCCAGTTCCAGTGGACATACCAAAAGCTGGATTCGAGCTCCCAAAGAGTTTCTTTAGAGAGTACGACAGACGTTTTCCAAAGATTCTGAAAGATGATATACCTTATGTTTTACACAAACGCCACGTAATGAATGGCACAGCCCCTTCACTTGGTGAGAAGAAGCATACCAAGCCAAAATCGCCGAAATCACCGAAGTCGCCAAAATCGCCGAAATCTCCGAAATCGCCAAAGGTAGAAGCAGAAAAAGCCACCGCAATTTCAGTCAGTCAGGCTGCTGATTTTTTGCCAGATATACTAGACAGTTTATTGCCAGCAGAAACGAAAGAATTTCTTTTTACTCAAAATATTGATCTTTCTAAAGTTGACCCCATAACTTTAGAAGTGGATAAATCCATACCCACTATTGAACTATCTTCACCCAAGCGAGATATTACAAAGCAAATGGATCCCTCATTGCTGGAAAAACTAAATAAGAAACTCAGTCAAATAGAAAGTGATTCCGCTACTTCATCCCGCACAGAAAGTATCCAGCAACAGAAAAATAAACTTGAACAGAAGCAAATAGAACTCATCCAGAGTCTTCGCAAAGAGCTACAAGCCAATACGAGGAAGGTGGTAAAGCCGCGTGTGATACCAAAGACAAAAATTTCAAATAAACCCAAGAAAGCCAAAACCCGAATAACATCCTTTTCTTCCGATGATGAAAGTCTCGATTCCGATGATGTTTTTGGTTCGGCAGAAGCTATACCTGCTCGTCTTGAGTTTTCGCCGCCGCAATCACGAAAAGAAATTGAACCCATATTGCGCATAGAACAAAGCCGTTTGATATCTGCCGCCTGGGGTCGGGGACAAACTATGAGCTCCACGGAAATTGAGGGATCCCCGCCGCAATGCAGGCGACTTGCTGAACTGGAAAGTCGTTATCATACGCAAAAACTTGATCCACAATATGCTAATACGTCAGAGCTAAGGCGAATTTCAGAGCGATCGATCTCAATTCCGTCCTCGGAAGACGAGCCACCACTACATATCCCTACACGACGTGTGGATGAATGTACAAATGATTATCAACGCAACGAAAATATTCCGTCGCCCATATTAGAACACGCAGAGTTTTTCCGAAGCAACGACGATATTTACGAAACATGTCAAGAGGAAAAAGTAACCGAATCTGATATAGATTATACTCTTAAGAAAAAATCGTCACCACGCACTGAAGTGCCGAAATCAAAAGCTAAGCTCATCGAAGAAATTATAGACTCTTCGATAGTAATGCGCTCCAAAGGCCATGCTCCAATACTGTTCGCGCATGCTCGCCTCAACTTGTCTGAAGGTTCGGTTTCGCTTCAACGACAAAAAGCTACTCAAGAGTCACCAGCTACTGAGAGGCGTACTAAGAGTCTAGATACTCCAGTCATATCACTACACCGACTACCACCCATGAACGCATTTTCATCCAAAGATGATACCGTTGGGTTTGAAGAGGAAGCCGAAATACTGGAGGAAAAATCACTTGAACGACAATGTGGAGGTCAGCAAGACGATGACACTGCCGATAGTGTGCACTCGTGCGCCGGTTCCATACCTACTCAGACAAGCTATCATACTGCCGGAAAGGAGGACTCTCTGTTCAACACCGTGACAATTGATGATGAAGAGTTGCAGTTGTTAGATCAGCTGAAGTATATTGAAAAAATTGCATTGCAAGGTGTTAAGATTAAAACTAAGAAAAAGTCCAAGATGAAACTAAAAAGCGGAGACCATCTAATTTTGGATATACCAAAGTATCGTTTTACTGATTGGTCACCGTATAGTTCGGCTAATAGTTCACGAAAGACATCACCAGGAGTTTCGCGTGCCAGTAGTATAGAAAGTACTGGAAAAGGAAAATTGAAGATGGGACCAAAGTCGCCAGACGGTATCAAAATAAAGTCAACAACTTCACGAAGTCGCCCTGAATCACGGCGCACTAGTGTGGACGATATTAAGACGAAAGACGTTAAGGGCAAGAGATCAAGCCCTAAAGAGCGTCCACGTTCAATTGAAGCTCGCCGTTTGAGTAAGGATAAGAGTAAGTCTCAGGAGGAAACCGAGGCAGATATAGCTAAACGAAAGGAACGCCAACAAAAATTGTACGAGTCGGCTATGAAACAGACCATAACCATGCTTAGTCCTGTTAAAGATTCATTGCCGCCATTCCCGGCTCCCGAGGATAAGATCTCAGTGAAGACTGATGGGGATAAAATTATAATAGAAACCGAATTTAAGAGCAAAGCTGAAGACCATGTTTTGATTGCGAAATCTCCGCGAAAACTGGACACCTCCTTGGTGAAATTTAGTCGTAGCTTCGATGAGGGACGTAGTCCAGATAAGTTAGATAAAGCGAATCGCAGTTTTGAAGATCGCAATAAATCTTTTGAAGAATCGGAAAAATCAGACGTACCAGAGGACATGGTGATTAAGTCACCCAAGAAAATTGCTAAAAGCCATGAGATTAAACAAAAAATTGAAGGAAGTGTTGTGCATAAAAAAATTGATGGAAAGTCTAGCAGCTTGGAGAAACCTGCTGAACATCACTACCTTGGAACAGATATTAAAGCAAAGAGCCTGGAAGATAAGAAGCCATCTCCGACCGCAGAAGCAAAGACCGCCGACGAGAAATTTGCCACTCGAAGTGCCATTGGTGATCGACGCATGTTCGCAAATCAATACAATGTTCATGAGGATATAGATATGCAGGCAGTTATTTCAGAAAGACGATCGTTAGAGATTCTGAAAAGATCTTTGCCGTCGGAAGACACCAAAGAGAGTGACGGTACATACAGTCGCAAACCGTCAACGGCAGAGAGTTTGGATTCGTTTGTATCAGCCGATGATAGCCATTCGCCAGCTAGCAAATCTCCTATTCCACCAGACGTTTATCCACATCGCGTCCCAACCATTGAATGCGAAGAACCATCCATTGAGGAAGACGACAACTCTGGAGAATGTCGTCATTTGAAGGTGTCACATCAAGATACCAATCGATTAAGTTTAGATCGCAGTCGTAGTGATGAAACGGGCTCTTGGATAACTGTGGAATGTGACGAATTTGTTGGTTCTGATACATCTGAGAATGAACCTCGCACTTTAGAGCCTGACCGTAATATACTAGAAACACAAGCTACTTTGGAGGACGCTGTACCATTAGAATACTCTAATTGTGCCACACCGACATCTGAGTTAAATATTTTGGTAACGCCTCCAAACACTAGTCCTATGATGGAGAAGTCTGTTTTGGAAACATTTGAAAAACAAGCCGAGAAATCCGATACTAAAAAGATACCCAGTTTGGACAAACAAAGTGACAAATCAAAAAGTTCTGATTCGTGGACTAGTGGGGAAAAAGATGTTAGCCCCCACCGTGGCGAGCATCATGATTGGAGTTTATCCGTCAGTGGCGGAAAGGAGAAGAGTTCTATAGACGAAGAGTCGAGTGTTAGTTGTTCAATCGCGAGACCGTTAGGAATTTCTCAAGATTTTGGAGACGTTGAAGAGAAGAAATGTTTGGAACTCAAACAGCGAATGCTTAAATTAGATGTTGGAAATGGTGCTGAAATCGAGGGAGTTACAACAACGAAAACTAAACCAGGTTCAGAAGAAACAACGCCTACCAATGAACAGAAAATCATTGTAAAGAAACCAACAACACCAACCTTAGAGAAACAAAGTCCAATAGATCTAGGCATAAGCACTGAAAGTTTTCCAGATCCGATTGATGAAAAGATGGCAAAGCCCCTTCAACGAAATGAAGACAGTGAATCTAGTTCAGGGGCTTCGAAAAAACCGCCGAAGGTTGAGAAGCCTGCGCGTGCCAACGCTGGTAGGAAGTTAGCAGTAGTAAAAAGTGATGGAACTGATAAGCCGGGAAAATCAGGCAGTAGCTCACAAGAATCGAAATCTAGTTTTGATTCGAAGGGATCACTTAGTGTTGAATCCCGTGGCTCCTTCGAGACCGAAAGTAGCTCGGGTTCAATGGGTGCAGCACAGCGCAGAGGTGAATTGCAACAGAAAGAGCAACAAACAACATGGAAACCATTCCCCATAGAAAGTTCAGGAAGTTCTAGTACAGATGATCCTTGGCATCATGTTGAAACTGATGGATATGAGCGATATGATGCCAATAATCCATTACGTGATTCCTCAGACAGTGACTTGAAGGAGGTATCACCAGATGATCAAAAAGAAAGTGACACAAGCTTTCAGGATGAACTAAATGACTTTCCGACTACATTTGGTTATCCGGCGATGACCAGTTCACTGAGTGGCATCGGAGTAAACCCTACAGATATTATTGGTTACAGCACTGGTTTTACTCTTGGGCGTACTTTGTCTCGGATATCAGAGCGTAGTACAGCGTCTGAGAAATCTAGTATGGAAGATGATGTGAGCAAGGCTTCTACACACTCAGTAAGCATACGGGACGAATCTGTAGGTTCGACCGATCATCAACCAAGTCTCAGTTCGGACTCGAGAAGCAATACAAATTTGGCATATATATCAGATGCAGATCGACGGACTTCGGCCGAAATGCCGGAGATTCCATGTGACTCAGCCACTGGAGATCGACTTTCAAGCATTGGTAGCTTTAATGAACCAAAGTCTCCGATTGTAGTTACTGGACGGTTTTCAGTAACCCATGTCGAAGAACAGGCCGATGATGTTGATAGGCATACTCTTATGTGTCTTTCAAATGCAGGTAGCCAAGATTCAGAGGATTGGCCTCTTCCAGAAATTCCTTTCGACCATGTGCCAGTGAAACCTGTAGAATCCATCTACCAAATGCCCGATTTGGACAAGCCTGTGCCGAAAACATTTTGCTGGAAAGCCAGTAAATCTTTTCAATCGCAAGATTCACAAGAATGGCCTTCTCCACCGGCTAGTGCCGCTGAACCGCCATTAATAGTCGAAGATATAGAAACGTATTACGCTACAGAATCCCAAAGTGCCGATCAAGTGATGGTAGAATACTTTTCAGCAACTGATAAAAACGATTATGAAGTGCGATCTCAGGCCGATGACAGGCTCTCGAATGAAGACTTTCCAATTACACCTCCAGATGTCGCGAAAATCTTACCCTATGAAGATACTGCATATTTAATGTCTGCAGCATTTGAAGATAAAGATTTTGGAAATGAAGATACCCAACATGATACTCCAACATGTTTAAGCTCAACCTTGAGCGCTGCCTCATGCCTTTCGTCCTCTTTTAATGTCACTTGCTCGTCCTCGCAAAAATCAACCCAAATTTCCCCTCCTCGCAAGGATTCCAGCCCAGATTCAGTGATAATTTCACAGCCAACACGTTCACCAACAATACGTAGTCCAATTTCTGAAGATGAGGTCTTCTCAAGTGACGATGTCTTCATGCCTGGCACCGTGAAGATCCAACTGTCTTCCGACGAAAGCCGTACAACGGAATACTTGAGAAAGTTGTCTAGAGGATCAAATAACTCGGATACATCTATTGATGATATTTTGTCAGCATCTGGAACATTTATGGAAGATCAAACTACAGTTCGTCGAAATTATGAAACTCGTCTTAGTACAGGTTCCTGTAAGAAATGTAGTCATTCTAGCCATTCTGAAGAGGAGACAAGCTCTATTGGCACCGATTTGGATGGCACAGTGCGTATGGGTTTGCAACAAAAGAAATGTACGCATAGTTCCCATTCAGAAGACACATCGATAGGACTAAGTATTTCTGAATGGTCCACTGGCACCAACACTGTGCGACAGTACGCGAATCTCTCTGGTTCAGATAGTCTTTCAGCAGTGTCAACGCAATCCTGTGCGAAAAGTGAGAAGTCGAATCACACTAAGTCCAGCATGAGTTCTATAAATAAATCAGCAGACAGTTTGAATGAGCAAAGTGGAAGTTTTTCCAAAGGACTATCAGGTGATAATGGTTCATCCGATGGTTTGCGATATGACATACTTTCCAACTCTGAGACTGAAAAAATGTCCGAAGCTACATCGGCGACAAAAAGTGACGATACAACACTAACTCTGACGGAAATGGCGCATACGATAACTGAGTGGTCTACATCCAGTAGTCGAACCTTGGTCGGCGCTCAACCTGGCGAAACTACCCAGGACCCAAGAGGCAGTAGACGGAACAGCTATATAGACTACGTGCCACTTAAACAGTCCCGAGTGACAGCGAAAAAGTCTCCCAGCGAGGAGTTGCGTACTGTTATTCCGCAAGTGCATAGAAGAAGTGCTAGTAATGGTAATAATGGCCGTGCTGGCACAGAAGAAGTAGCTCAAAAAGTTTCGCCTCCCAAATTTGGTAATAATGGAAGACAAAACTCGCTGTCCCGATTAGTAAGATTGGAGGGCACAGAAGGGGTTATAGATCACACGAGTGCAGCACGAAAACGTCGTTCATTGGAAATGATGTCTAAGCTTTACCAAAGCCAAGACATTTCATCAGAGAGCGAATCTCAATTCGTAGAGCGTCTGTATTCGCCAAGCGAAAAGTTAACCGAACGCTATCAAAGTCAAGAATTCGTTCCGTTACATGCATCCGCAGCACAAGCTCAACATGCAAATGTTCAAACTGCACAAAAACCAAAAGCTCCGCAACCATCTGCGAAGCCCAGAGCCCCTCAACCCCCCACTAAACCAAAACCGCAAGTAACACGTCCGCTTATGCAAGCCTTATTAAGACACATGAAAGCCGTTAGTAAGGCTGAGGAAACCTCCGCTTCTGCTTCAGCTTCTGAGGCATCCACATCATCTCAGGCGAGTGTATCCATAAAGACTACGCCCCTACCTGCGACTAATATACCGCCGACCACACCGCCAAACGACCTACCACGCACCTATTCCGCTGGCCAACTGTCAGAGAAAGCGCTCGCAAAGCATCACAGCTATGATGATAAAACCTTATCGAAATCACAAATACGAGAATATAAAACAAATAAACTGCGCCAATCGAACTCATTTCACGAGCACATGCTCTCAAAGTCGCAGCAGTCTTCGCAGGAATCGATGCCACCACGCATCGACGAAGAGTCCTCCCAGGGCGGAGAAGGTAACGGAGTTTCGTCAGCCACGACATCAGCTACCATTTATAGTGAGAATACGACAAGTACGGAAACGTCGTCACCAATGCTACCGCAACGTGCAGAAAAGCTCGTTAAATGCTCACCGTATTATTCAAGTAGCCTAAGCTCTGAGTCGCCACCAAACCAACTGATACAAAAGCCACCACGAAAATGTTCAATAACCCGGAACACCATGATTAAAAGTCCACCGAGCGGCAACGACACAGACAGCTCAATGGATATACGCACACAAGATCCAAAGTTACGTAACAAAGGATATCGTAGAAAGCGGCAGGTGCCTGCCAAACGAGTGCGCTCGACAGAACGAGCTTTAGCGGAACAGGAAAGCTCGGAATGTTCGGAAGGTTATTTGCCAGAAATCGATTCTGGCAGCTCAGAACCCTCCTACCGACCGGAGGATCAGTATTTGGAATTCGACGAAGAACTAGAATACGAAAAAGAAACAGATGAGTATGACGAATATCCGCAGTATTCTGGAATTGCGTATGTGGCGTCCAGTAAGTTCGAAAGTCTGGACATGACAGATAACGTAGATGAAATGGGCTTTCCGCGATACGATCGTCTTAGTCATATTACGAATCCGATGTATCAGCCCCAATTAATGCAACCAATGTCAAGTCAAAGCGTTGTTTATAAACCGGCGCCAGCTAATCACCCAATGCCACCACCTAATGGCCAGCCAGTGAAACCAGCACGCTCCAAAAAGCGTCAGCTAAAACGAGAGGAATCAACCACCAGTAAAGTCATCGGAGAAACTTCCACATCTGCAGCCCTAGCATCGGAACAACATCACATGCAATCATATGCTACTCCAGATGAGAGTGAAGTTGAGAGTAAGGCTGGACTATCCGACGATTTAGCAAATTCAAGTGAGGAAAGCAGTGGATTTTTACACGCCACTGGTACGATAAGGCGTACCATTACGAGCGGGCAAGAACAATATGCCGGCGATGTCGAGTTGCCATATCCGGATTTCCTCTCAGACTATGAAAACGAGCCGATTGAGTATGAACGGTATGCATGTGGTTTAGATATACGAGTTGATCCGCCGCCCAAGTTTGATGACTCGGATGATTTAAGCGACCGCTAATAGAGCAAACATTCATATGTAGAGGTAGAAGTGAATAAATGAATTTTCAGAGGAAAACAAACTCTGCAGTAGTAAAAAGATTTAACAATCGTGTAGACGCTAACATTATAGGAAACAATTTGTAAGGGGCATAATATCAAAAGTCATTGGTGGGAGGAAAAACGAACGGGGAATGTTGCAACTTTAAAAGTCGACCCTGAACTTATTTACAAAATATTGACTAAAACTCTCCGAATCATCTTATATTCAATTGAGACTGATTTATGGTGTGAACTGCTGCAGCCATTTTGCTTTCGACAAATCCCCATAAAGTTTATAAAAATTAAAACAATTTTAAATAAATATCTACGTAACTAGTAAAAAAACAACATTTTAATGAAACTCCTAATTTGCCTGATTTTAAAATGACTAAATTTTTTAACATTACGTATCGAACGTTAGACGTTTTGACATTTCGACGTTTTTCGAAAACGGCAGTAACTTAAGACAGAAAGTTAAATCAAAAACGTCTGTTGTAAGTGAAGGTTGAGATTATCAAAAAGTATTGGTAATAGCAACAAATATAATCGTATTAAAAATGTTACATTTTAATGCACTGTTTACTCATCGAATAATTATGAATCAAAGAAGCAAAAATTGCTAAACTAAAAAAAAACACAAAACATAGCTGCATATGCATACAGCTATATAGAAACTGAATTACATACATACACAGCATTGCAATATATGTTGCAATAATCGTACAATTATCTACGATCGATTTTATTTTGGATTCTATAATCGCTCTTATTCTGATTGTCGGTACGACAACGTTCAACGAAAATCGAAATAACATAGCATTCTCATTGTCGTTGTTTATTTATAACCACATATCCGATTACAAACTTATATTTCTTTTGTAGTTTTGGCATTGAAAACGATTGAAAATATGTTGGAATATATCGTTAAAGTTTTTCCTGAAACAAATCCATGAATTTCTGTAGACTTCAGCTAATCGGAACCCAGCAAACATTTAGGTTAGAGAACGATTAGAAAATGATTCGAATTCTAATGTAATTCTCTAAGGTAGAAGGTTAGAAGACGATTAGAGAAACTGTCGAGAACTATAGCGCTCTCTACAAAAAAGGGACTTAGTTCTCGATAGAGAACCCGAGAAAAAGGTTAGATATCTAGTCATATTCTAACGATGAATTCTAATTGGTTTCTAATGTCTAGTGTTATTCTAATCATTCTCTAATCGAATTTCTCTGACCTGATTTTCGATTAGAGAACTACATTAGAATTCAAATGAAAAATCAATGTTTCTCTAATGTTAGAGACTGTGTTTGCTGGGAATGGAGACGAATATTTATACTCTTTTTTTTATAGAATGTGGTGGGTACATAAAAAATACAGTAGTACTTCTGCAGTACTTATTTCAGAGTTATCCAAATCTGACTGCATGTAATCCTGGTAGGTATTCAAAAGTCACTATCCGATAGGAATGTATTCGTTTCAACTCGACATTGTTTCCAAAGTCTACTTCAGTAGTTGTTTGGATGATGATAGTGAGGCTGAATTACATCCTCAGCTGTCCTGCTTTCGGGAGCGTGAATTCAAAAAAGACTAATTTCGAAAATATCAAAAGGGAATTCGCTGAGTTTATCTACATATGAAAACCAAATCCGAACAAAAACACTTAAAATTGTATGCATTTGTAGAGGATTGAATGAATGAAGGCTTTTTAAAGCTTTGAAACTATTAGAATTATGTATATACAATCTAGATATTAAAGACCGCCAAATTTTACGACGGAAAGTTAAACATTTGAAATGGAGTGCCAAATATTGTCTAACATTTTAGCGAATTGTTTTTATGGTTTGTAAAGGAAAATACAGCCCGTTTCACTTGAATATTTAGATAATGTGATTTACCTTAGGAACCGAGCTTATACATATCTTTACTTACATATTTACATATGTATGTATGTACATACATATGTACATATCCGTAAACATCGGTCAAGCTTCGTTTTAGCTTATTCCGAAGAATGTTCGATTCTGAAGGAAACTGGTAAAAATAACTTCAACAGCTAGAACTTTTAATAAGTTAAAATAAAGTAAATTTTTCTCTGCCAATGTTGGCACAAAACAGAAATAAATGTTGTATCCTTGAAAGAATTTCTATTCGGTTTTTTTTGTTATCGTTGTGAACCGTAATAAAAATCTTTCTAAAGGCTGGTTTTCACTGTGTCAAATTCAATGCCATTTGTCGTCAAATATGTGAAAACACATTGTCAAATGGAACCACAAAACTCTTTATCGATTGATTTAGGTCAGAATAGGTCTTCAGTGATGTACATTTACTGCTAAATTGGATATATGTCCGT
>JAPVRG010256086.1:0-13985 GCA_029783565.1 Rhagoletis cerasi
CTCGACTTTCTGTGCTATATAAAACGCACTCGGTGGTTCAATTACTAAGGAAGGGAGGAACGAACGAATGGCTTCGGCCAGTGGTATCACAACGGGCTCTTCCAGCCTACGTGTGCCCTGCGCTCTGCGCGGGGCAGCCACTCTAACCTAACCTAACCTAACCTAATATGTAATTCCAAACATGAACCACATAGGACCATTAACACGGGGTTTTCAAATATTTCAACACCTGCGTCACCTATCGGATTAGTTCATCTTTCATATTGCATCTTCATCGGGTTCTGAGCTAAGTTTGAAGTTTCAAGTATCTAGCTCATCGGGAAGGTGGTCAAAAATGTATTGCAAAATTCGATTACAGAGAGCTGAAACTTAATAAAAGCTTGTAAAAATAGTGAGTACTGAGCGAAAGCCACGATTTGCAAAATCGCATTGTCCCTCCGTTGGTGGTAGAAGGATCGTCTTAAGTTAACCAAGCACCACTTTCGCTGACAAAATTCTATAGCTTTGGGGTAAGTATGTATATCAAAGTATTTTTCAAAATGGGTGAAATTTCACCCAAACAACGCCAACGTAAGTTTTTTAATTAACCATTCCGCGATTGAAGTAAAAATTTAGTATAAACAGTTTAGAAGAAAAAAAGATAGAATCTACATGATCGTGAAATTCAAAATTCAATTTCAACTTCAACATCGGATGAGGGTTAAAGGTGCCACAATAACATAACTGGTCTTAACTATACACTTTGTGACCTTGACTTCTTTATGTTTATTTTTACGAGCATGCCGAAAGGCGGCGCAAAATACCAGTGTAGACATAAGTAATAAAAGTGTGTCTGCTTGCATGCCTCCACCTCAGTATCAGTCTCCAAAGGTCGTCGATGTTTCTGTGCCATTTTATTTGTTTATACATATGTACGTTTGTATGTATGTAGTATGCGTGTGCAATTTCTGGCTGAGCGTGTTGATGGTCTATTCATTTACTTTTAATTTAATAAATTAAGCTCACTCTCGGACATATACAAGCAAACAAACACAGACAACCACTTCTTTACACTTACTACCTCACTACCCACACCTGCATTTTTCCTTCTACATAAAAACTTACTAAAGAAAAGTTGCCGAAATCGAAAAGCCAACACACATAACTTCATCTATACATTCACACCTACATATCTATGTTTTGTGTAGCATGCATTTAGGCGTATCGACGCTTACAAAAGTTTGCTTGTGACTACTACCACATTTTCACACTTCCTGCCACACTTTATTATTTTTATATGCTCTTCCGTCGGGCTGTTATGTGAAAAATGGCTCACATGTAGTGTGCGCGTGTGCGTGTGTGTATGTGGTGTGATTGCTGAAAAACGCAAATCATTGCCTACTTTATGGCGTGCGACCAACATTAAAATTGCCAATTGCTAAGCGCACGTCGTCTGGGCTTAACCACCACCAGCTGTCAGTCGTTGAAAGCTAAAGAGGCGTTAAAAATCACTCGCTTAAATTTTTATATCCTCGTCCTCGCGCCTTTTTCCTATGCTTTATTCTGGTTTGCCTCAAATACCAAAGCAAGAGCAAAAAATCTGAAATGCTATGGAATATTATTTAGGGTGTGCTCAAGCATTGACATGTGTGCATATTTTTTGGAAAAATTTATTTTTGCTTTTTTGACTGCCTTTGCTTTTTTTGCTGGTTCACACTTTTTTTGCTTGAGTTGGTGTTGTTGATTTTGTGTTTTTGCTTTTTTATGGTGCCTGTCTAAATGTTGTTTTGACGCTGAATCCTGCCCTTCTATTGCCTTCCGTTTATGAATAAATTATGCAATGATGAGCATGCAAAACACATTAAAAAGGTGGAACGACCCGAATGGTAGTGTAGCAAAGAACACCAACAAATCAGGTCAAATGTATGTATTGTTCCCACATACATACATACATACATATGCATTAATGTATGGGCAGAGCTGCTTAATCGAAAAGTCAGCTCATAAGATTTACTACATTTAGCACTTTGCTGAAAAATATACATTGCTGTATCTGTATCTGTGATATTAAGTATAAAAGTGATAATTCCATTTTTAACGCTTTTTTAGTTTGATTTACTAAACCAAGCTATACAGAATAAAGGGACACGCAAATATTTAGTACTTCAAGAAACAAACTTTGTACTCATATATATTGCTATTTGTCCAACCATATCGTCTATCCTGTTGGGTGCGACCTAGTATTGCCGCAATTTTTTTCATGTCAGAAATCGAAACGTTGGTTTTTCACCTGTCGTCAGATGACCGATATTAGAAAAAAGCTGATGCTGCTAAAGCCTCTTTTAGAACAGTAGTTCCATTTATTGACCTTTTTTATATAATCTTAGTTATTATAAATAACGATTAACTTCTTTTTGATTGGCACTGTAACCGCCTAAGTGTTTTGGCCGAGCCCAATAAAGCACGCCAGTCGTTTCTTTTCTGAGCAAAGTGACGGCAATTGGAAATACAAAGTAAACCCAGAGAAGGCCTTACTTTTCCTCTGCTACCGGCATCGTGATCCACGCTATACACTTTCAGAGCTGCACAGAGGAATATTTGCATTTGATTGAAGTCTCTTAAAACATATTATTTCTCAAGCTATATAACCGTCAAATAGAACATAGCCCTTGTTGGAATATTTTTTTTTTGTTTTCAGCGCTTTTAATAGCTGAATTTATTTCTTTCGTTATTATGGTTTTTGTGAAACCATCTTCAAAAAACGGTTAGGCATGAAAGAAGAAAGCATGTACTATAATTCTGAGTGATGTCTTCAGGATTTTCTTTTGAATCAATTGAAATGAAGCCTATTAGGATACTTATTTTTAGCAAAAATTTCAAATAACAACAATTTTGTATACTTGTCGCATCTTGTGGTGCTAAATTTTTTCCAAAGAGATATACTTTGGATCCTTAGCTACAAACGTCTGCTATAAAACTGTGCCTCCTTCAAAAGGAATTTCAAGCAAGAATTTTAAACGGAAAAATATAAGAGTGCTCGCATAATTAAAAAGCCGTAAGTCATATCGTTAATTTGGTAAACATTACGTAATGATCGAATATTATCTGTCAAAGGTCTATTAGAAAAACTCGATGCATCGCTAGTTTCTTTCCTACTTTTTTCATCCCGGAAAATAACTTAATATATAAGAAACCCACTAATTATGAAAAGGTTCCATATTTTATTTTATTACTGATCAGAAAAACACATAAAATAATTTTGACCGGTTTTACTATGAAAATTACTCCTCTGTGAGCTGGAGCATTTTTGTTCATTCGTACGACATGACCGAACCAGCAGAGCCCCTATATTTTAATTAACTGCTCATACAGCTTATCGTTTGCGGTACTCGCCAACGCTCAAAGGCCTGTAAATCTTCGGCATAATTTTTCTCTCGAACACTCCAAATCCGCTTCAACGGTGGTAGTCATTGCCCATCACGCCGGACCCACGGGGGTAGGAGGGGGTCTAGGGGAAAGTCTAACCCAAAGGTTTCGCGCGGACCCACGGGAACTTTCCCACCAAAGGTTTCGTAATAAGTGAAAAAAATTAAACCAATTAACTTATTTTTTATAGACAATTTTCAACGAACATTTGGATACACACACGATTCGGTTCTTCAATGCATACCCGTCCTTCCAGAAATCGTAGAAGCACTGAAAGAAATAAGAGAATGGTAATGTAGAATGACTGCCACAAAAGCATCAAATCTGGCTACCGTACTATTTATAAATGAATTTCTTATTAGTGCTTTCTGCCTCAGTGACATTTTGCCACTAACGCAGCCACTGAGTGTGATTTTGCAGAAATAAATTATCAACCTTCCGAAGGCATCAGACATCGTAACCACTTTGGTTGCAAACCTAAGAAGTCGATGATTCCATGTAGAAGATCATTTCCATGGAATTTTCTCAAATGCACATTTAACTGAAAAGTTAGCCGTTGAAGGCAGAACCCCCAGAACATGCGGTCGCCGTAGTCAGCGAAGCAATCATCCATATCAAAGCTGTGAAGATTACTATAATGTTTCTACATACATACCATTAATCGAAATCTTCTTCTTGATTGGCGCTGTTACCGCCGAAGCGATTTTGGTCGAGTCCATCAAAGTACGCCAGTTGTTTCTTTTCTATGCCAACTGACGCCAATTGGAAATAACAAGTGGAGCCAAGTCCTTCTCCATCTGGTCTTTCCAACGCAGAGGAGGCCTTCCTCTTCCTCTTTTAGCAGCATCGCGACCCGGGTTGAATACTTTCAGAGCTGGAGCTTTTCTTTTTATTCGTACGCTTCTGCGCCATACACCAGCACGGGCATTATGAGTGACTATTAGAGTGCGATTTTGGTACAACGAGAGTGGAATTTACTTTTCAATTGCCTTCTCAGTCCAATGTAGCACTTGTTGGCAAGCGTGATTATGGATTTCAAAGCTGACATTGTTACCACTCATCGAAATGATCACAGAAATCTAATAGACGTCCTGAAAAGTTTTAATCTCAGTCTGCTCTTATCTAAGGTCAACATCCAATTGGAAACAAGAGATACCACCAAACGTATCAATTGCATCATAAGACGTGTTGGTAGGGAATGAACAACAACAAAAATTAAGGTTGGTACTGGAGTTAGAGAATGGAATCCGGTACTCAGATGCCACCTGCCATCGAGACAGTAACACATTGTGGCAAAGATATATATATATATCTTAAAGGTATTTCATTTCGTTTCGTCGTATCAGGTTGACCCTCCTCCATATAAATTTACATTGCAGTAAAGCCAGGAGGAGTTATGGAAAGATTTGGCAACCACCGCATCAATTCCAGTGTATAAATGAATGTTTATTTAAATATATACATACATGCAGCAAAAATAAGGTTAATGTTAATAAACACAATCATTGAATGGGGTGCATTATCCAGGAATTTTCCGCCCCTGTTTACCATGCGACTCGATTCTATTCTCGCGAGTCTTTTCTCCACATTTTGCGCATGGTGCATACCTGGTCTATTGGTGATTGTACAGGTCTAAAGCCACATTGATAAGGCTTCAGTCCTTCATACAATACGCTCGATAAGACCTTGCAACCTATGCTTAGAAGGCTGATCCCGCAGAAATTGGCGCGTTGGCTTGTGGATTAGACACAGCACAGTTAAATTCCAGTCATCGGGCATTCGTTCTGTAAAATAGTAGATGCATACACCTTATCAAATCTTCGCCGCCGTATTTGAATAGCTCAGCTGATAGGCTGTCAGCTCCAATAGCTTTGTTTTTTTTTAGCAGCGGTTGAACAATACTTCCGTCGTCATCGGCTGGGGGCTCGGATTCATCTTATCAACAATTTTCAGTGCGGATATAACTAAATTAGGTGGAAAAGTTTTTCCTCCATAATTTAAGTACGTTTTGGACACCGGTCGTTGTATCTCGCTTCCCCCTTCAGCTCCCTACATCGGTTTCACATAGCTCGAGTTGCGCCCGATCGCAGCGTGACCCTTTAGGCGGAATTTTTTTCTCTGCAGCTTCGCTACATTCCTCATCATTCCAATTATTCTTTTGCGCTCGCTGAAATCCGACTACTACTTCGGCGGCGGTACTTAATGAGCGGCAAACGTGGTTCCACTGCTCGGATATGTCGCTTTGTTGAAAAGTGCTCTCTGATAGCAGGTGTGAGAGTAGAGTGGCCAATAAATTGGCCGTCTGTTGTGATTGCAGCTTTTCGGCTTTGAGCTTTCCATGCTCATTTCTTGCTACGTAATGGTTCAAGTCGACATCTAGCCCTTAGAGTATACATACGTACGTCTAAAACACCAGGAGGTCTTCTGTCTATCACAACCTGATAGATTTGTTTTCTCGCTCTTCGATCTGGAGACAGCCAGGTACAGCATACTTACATGTTTCGGGCCCCAGCGAAGTAGATTAGCCTCAGTCCGTTATTCGACGTTTTGTCGGGAAGGCTGAATTTTCCGGCGGTGAGACCAAGGATCCCTTCCTTGCTCACCTTGGCATTGAAATCGCCAGACACGATATTGATATTGTGGTGACGGCAGCGGTCGTCGGGTGTGGACGCAAGTGAGCGAGATGTTGAAGAAACTCGCTTTGTTGCGGACGGTGGCTAGACGCTTGTCCATCGTGGTTAACGACAGTATTCGGCGACGGAGTCTCTCTCCCACCACAAATCCAACACCGAATTCGCGCTCCTTTTTTGCCTTGCCCCGTCCACCGTATTTCTTGGATGGCGGCGATGGCAGCCTTTGCCTTTTTGAGGACCTCAACCAGCCTTGTAGAGGCACCTTCCCCATTAAGGGTCCCGCCATTCCAAGTGCATGATCCCAAATTGCAGTCCTTTAAACGGTTGCCGTGGTCGTCATCAAAAGAAGGGGGTCTCATTCGAGCCTACTTTGGTCTTTTCATTGGGGTTGTTTTAACATGGCCCAAACCGAGCGCACAACCTATTTCTGAGGTTTTTCGCCTTTTTACAGTTGGTTCGCTTTTTTTTTAATAATAATTAATCCCAACGGTTTTACACTCCATTGCCGACCAACCGACACGACCTCATCATGACGTACGGAACCTTTTTTTTTTTTTTTTTTTTTTGGTGCCATGGAAAGCAGGAGTTTGTTAAGTGTTGAGATCTAAAACTATTCAGCTACAGAATTAAATTCATCAGCTGATTGGATAAAATAAAGATAGTATTTCATTTATTGAGAGAGGACAGTATAGATTTCTTTATAGTAAAAAGCGAGTCCGATATGTCAAACGTGCTGGAATGAGAGTTAAAATCCTCCCACAAGCAACAAGTTCCGAACGGATGTTTGGTTGCTAAGCAGGGAATGCTTGGTATATCTAAACACCTGAAGTCGTGAGCCCTTTGAACCGGATGAAGTCGCTTCTGCCACTCCCCCGTGATTGGCAATCGAAAACGGTTCTCACATGCATGGACCAGTCTCCGAAATTTCATATTGCAACTCAAAATTTCTAGGATTAGTGTTATTTTGTAACTGAAATACTCGATTTTATTTGTTTTGTTTTTTTTTTTTCAGATTATCCTTTATTTATTTTTGATTCATGAATTTTCGTTTTAAGCTCTGTACTTGTACTTGAAATATCATTCTTTTATTTGGCACCCTTCAGTTTAAATCGAGACAAACGTTAACAAAATTTCTTCCCGCTATCGTAAATGCTTCTAAATTCAAGTACAATGAATAAATCATGGCTCATAATAATAACAGGTGTTTAATAACACATTTTCATAATGCACAATTAATGTTGCAATATAACAGGAAGACCAAACTAACAACATTTTGTTGTTTCCTTTTCTAATTTTTTTTTTATTTTCTTCCTAAACGACTACGTTCGCATTAGCTTCAGTTACCGTCTGACACCAGAACCAGAACAGGAACATATTTTGCCATCAGATATCCCTCGTGTATAAAGAAAACAAGAACAACTGCTTGCAGTGTTGCTGCACCCAAACAACCTTGACGTTTCGCATTTGCTCAAACGATTTTCGCTGCGTTATAATTTTTGTTTATAGCGCAATCTGCTGGCTCATTTGATGAGCAGCCCAACAACAGGTTCATAATATTCCCTTAACCGCCATTAAACCGCATCATCAGCGCCAACAACAACAGCAGCGACCTCAGACGAAAAACCATCAAATCACAATACTTCTCTTAACATTAGTGTTGTTGCTGTTGTTCTTGTTATCTTTTTTTTTTTTTTTGTATCGTTATTTGTTCCCCTCCTGTTCATCTAAATCCAGCAGACGGATATCATTTTCACCCTCTTCTGGTTATTTGCAGCAATTTCGCGCTATTTCATTTCCTTTATTTGCTAGCGAATGCGCATACATACGTACGTTAGCTCTGGTGTTTCGTGTGGCTGTGTGTGCGCTTAATGCTTTTGCACCCTCTCGATTTATGTTGCGACCACAATGCTAATGCGTCGCGTCCTGCCATAAGGCATTAGCCGTATTATTGCCTTTTCATGAACTTCAACTTCATTTATTATTCGCTCCAGATTTGGCAATTTGGTGTTTGCTCTGTTGATTTATGTTTGTTCTAACCATCGGATGGCGATTATTTGCCCTCTGTTTGTTGTTGTCTCTATTGTGGGATGGTGCAAGAGAAACTAATAATAATGCATCTGATCAAAGCTATCAATATACATACATACATTGCTTTCAAATAATTTTTATAAAAAGTTATTGTATTCAGTTGAAGAAAGTGCAATGCTCTCCTCCTTGTATGGTTATTATTAATTGTTCGAGAGGAAATTTCAATATTGCAGAAGTCTCTCCCAGCTATCCATTTATTTACTTTCTGTTCCTGATAAAGGTCATTTTGATTTAATATTCTTTTTTTTTTTTTGATAATAACGTTAGCTATCTATAATCGAAAATACGCATCAAGCAGTCAACTCTGAAGGTTCGAATCTCGATCGGCATCGACGGAATTGCACGAGATTTGTTTGCGGTATTGATACCTTGAGTAAAAGAGCTAGGCTGGTTACAGTGCTTAAAAAATACGAAATCGCTAAACTGAGTTCACTCAAGAGGACTAGCGGTTCCTTCACGAAGATACAGAATGAGACTCTTTCAACTCCCAGGAAATCATGTGATGGTTATCCATTCTCCTTCCTGGATAGGAAACTAAGAGGTAAAAACATAAGATATGGTGTTGAATATTTTGGCAGTATCAAATCGCTCGATCCACATGGCATCCTACCCATTATACTCACAAAGGTAGTTGGGCCGTTAATGATGGCCTTGAAAAAAACACTTTTAATATACATCGCTTGCACTAGCTTACGAGTACATACTAGAATCATGGCGGCTCATTGAAGTCGCACAGTGGGGCAGAAAATGTTGGCGTGGACAAATAAATTTTAAGGATCCAAATCTGAACTGATTTCAAGTAGCTTTTTTTTAAATGAAAGATAATTAAATTACATTACAATATTATTATCGTCGAATTTTACAAAAAAAAACTCTTATTTATGTTGAAAAATTAAAGAAAAAAATTACGTCTGGAGGTAAGGGGGCCAACACATATTTAGTACCGGACCCGGATTTTCTCTCGACGGCTCTGAAGCGGGCGTGGCACCTCCGATAAAAACTACATTTTTCATACTTAAGCAAGCTCAATTAACAACTTTATAACCCTACTAACTTCCGCCTGCGTGAATTTCGGGTTTCCGTTATGATTTCAAATTTAACAAAAAATAAAAAAAATATTTCGCCACAACTACCAAATTTAAAAAAAAAAAAAAGCTGCTTACTGGTAAGAGTTGGAGTCTGTCAAATAGAGGAATCCTTTAGGTTTACACTACCATAAGAAGATCCATTGTCAGCTTTGCATCTGTAGTGTGGTAAAGTAGACTGTCAATCAATAGCGTGGGAAATCGCTTACCAAACTTCGAAAACGATCGTCGTTTGTTATACGTGAGCTTTTCCAACAACAACTAGGGCCACTCTGGATGCACCGCCAAACTTACCGTCGGTTAACATTTTAATCTACAGATACTACAATGCTGAGTTCGCTGACGCTGAGTTCATGCTTAAACTGTAGTGACAGCCAAGCTGCACTCAAAGCATTGGTAGGTCCTCTAACTACTTTTAAACTAATTCGGCAAAGTGAGACTCTGGGCACTCGTCACCGTGGCAATGATGCATCTAACCATTTCGCTAGAGAGGGCTCAGAACACGGATTCCTTGGCCTGCAACTAGATATAGCACTTCCACCCTCGGCCATCGAAGCTGCCATCAGAAACTGTGTGAATATTTCGCAAAGCAATAGCTGGAAGGCTTGGAGGGCTGCAGCTGGCCAAAGCTCATGTTGCCTTCATTTTCAGAAACCATATCTGGGTATTTCCTTTAATTGAGCAGATGTGACTGCAGACAACTTGTGAGATCGCTGGTTGGTCAGTTTAATTGGAACTTGTAGATATACTGCTGTAATTCAAGCTTCCATAAACATATAGCTGAAGAATCTACTCCCTAATCAATACTCACTTTCGACGTTGTGATCGGTGGTCAACTATATGGGCCCAAACGAGTCTACTGCAACCCTCGAAAGAGCTATTAAACACGATCGTATATATATAATAAAAATGCTCTGGTGTAGACGGCGTTTCACCAATAATGCTGCAGAATCCTAAGAAACCATGGTATGCTGCTCAAAAAGATTATACAAAGCCAGCAATAGCTTCAATTACATTCCACAAAGCTAGAAGTTAGCCACAGTTACTACGAACAAAGCAGAACTTATGCTGTTAAAAATAAAGAAAAATACGAAACTAACACAATTCAGACTCCCTGCACTCAACGTAGCGACTCTCCCATTGTTCGGTAAGGCAAAGTATTTGGGATTTGTATAAGACACCGAATGTGCCTGTAATACAAATATTGATAGGCGGGTGAGTGCGCCCACTGATGGGCTATATCCAATAAAAATATATCAATTGGCCTAACAATTGCTCAGAAATAGGGTCTATCTATAATCTGGAAGCTTGATTCTGGACCTCCGTTTCAGTCGATCAGGTTATAGGCTATTTTAGAGAATTGGTCGAAGAAAATCAGAAGCCGATTTGGATGTATGTATGTATTATTAAAGAAGGTTAGTAAATAACAAGTAAGGAAGTATAAGTTCGGGGAAAACCGAAGTTACCGAGATGCACTTTCATTTCATGTTAAGGGATTAAAAGCCCAGTTAAGCGTAAGTTAGCCAAGACTTACGACATCATTTAACTCAACTTAGACCAACCTACCATACCAGAAATACGTGTTTCTGGTTAGCCAAAACTCAAATTATCTTAGAAAACTTAGAGAGCTGTAGGATTTAGATTCCTAAGTTAAGTTTTTTAGTAAATTGAGAGCGGTGAGAGAATCAGACTTGCCATGTTATGGTTTTTGTATTTCTTGAAAAAAAAAAAATGAACGCAAGCATTTTTTTGCGTGCATTTTTTTAGATGTGGCAATAGAAGCAGCGAAATGTTAATCTGCTGAAAGAGAAAATACAAATACAATATTTTCGCTCCTGGCTTAAGTTGACGTGTTGCGTAATTATTTATGATTTCTTACGGTAAATTAAATTATGTCTAAGTCTTGGCTAACTGAAACTAGTCTAGATTTAACTTAACTGAACTTATGGTAAGCAATTGTCAATGATTCCCCAACACGTCAGCTTAAGTCAGATACAAAAATATATTGTTTTTGGATTCTCTTTTTCAGCTGATGGACAGTTCGCCGCCTCTACTGCCACATCAAAAAAATGCATGCAAAAAAAAATGTTTGCGTTCATTTATTTCCAAAAATATGGCAAGCCAGATTCTCTCACCGCTCTAAATTTCCGTAAGGTCGTAACTTAAGAATCTTAAATCTACAGGTTCTTAAGTTGCTTACGGTAATTAGAAGAAGAAGAAGTTAAGTTACGGCTGTTACAACAACGGTTATGTGAAAAAGTGAATATACCTTAAGAAACAGAGTTTACGGTTAGTTAAAACAATTTCTCAACGATTCTTCGTAGTTGAAAATTGATATCGAAAATTTCATGAAAACTGATCACAAAATTTTCTTAAATATCGTGAAAATTTTAATTTAACTAAACATATCGGACAAATCTTCGCTGCATTGAAACTTTTCGGTCTTCTGAGACTATAAATATGTATAAAAGTCGCGGCTTTGGATATGTTTCAACACTGTTTAGTTCATGAATAAATGAATTTAATGTTTTGCTTAGAGAAAGGGTGTTGATTTTTTGTTAGAACGCACGCAGAGTGCACGCTGAAAGCCAAGCCGAGCGCGAAGCTGATTCCGATCAAGATTTGGTACAGCACAGAGGATGCGAGAATCAGCGCTGAATTTCGCTCGTGCTTTAATTTTGGTAATATTATTTGGTAGGGCGAGAAAAAACTTCACTAATCAAAACATCAATATCCACAATTTTGCTTAAAATAACTAACACCCACTTGTTACGAAAAGCGACTGAAAATTATATTCCGATTCAGCGCGAGCCAGAGCTGAAAAACAGTTAAAAACTGCTCCGATCGGCTTCCACTCTGCGGTGTTTGTGTGCTTTTGTATAAAATTCTATGCATCTAAAAGCTTGTTTCTCTCATTCACCATCTTTGCGCTCGGCTCGGCTTTCAGCGTTCACTCTGCAGGTGCCCTTAACGAGCGTAAGTATCTAGCAGCCTATAAACGATATTGCCTGGATTCCATTTTCTTCTTTCTAAAACATGAATTAATTTAGCATTGATAGCTCGTTGGCAGTTGAAAAAAAATATATCGTTAAAAAAAATCCATTCACCGCGTGGAAAACATCAAAAACCCATCCAAATTCAAATTTAATTAACAACCTTCAATAAAAGCGCGCGAAACCCAACAAAACCCACATGACAAAATTTAACTTTGAAGCGTAAAAATGTATATGTGTGCATATATCACAACTGCGATGACAGTTTCGCGATTACAACAATAGTGACTAGCCAATAACAACAATCATCATCAAATGAGTGGAGCATATGGAAATCAAGTGGCTGAAAGCGTCAGACCAAAACGAATTTGACAGTGAGTGTTTGACTGTGTGATAAGCGATTCTACCAGCAGTCGCTTGAAATAGGGAGGAATCTCTGCACAAATGAAATTTTGATTAGTTTCAATGCAAATATGAAATTTTACACAGGCGGCGTAACACAGTGGGACTATAGCGACCGAAAATAGTAAAAACGGACTAGCGAATTCTGAGAAGGCAATTAAGCAGATTCATAGTAAATTATCCAGCTAACTTAAAACAAAAAGAATTTTTAATAAAAATGCATATTTGCAGTCATGGGACGAGCTCAAAGTAGATACAATGTAACAAATTAATTTGTAAAAAAAATTGATTTTGTCGCGTTATTTATATTAATTTTTCTACTAGTGTGGACATATATCAGGTGATTCATTTTGAGGTACTTTTTTTAAAAATAAAAAACAATGAAAAATTATAGTCTTTACTATCATACAAATGAACAAAAAGAACACTTCTTTTTTTTTAATATAATTTCTTTCAAATGTTGGCCACAACTGCGGTTGAAATGGTCCATTCTGAAGTTCCAATTTTTGATTACGCGTTCGAGCATATTGAGTGGCAGCGGGATTTTCCATGTAGAATTTGGACTTTACGTAGCCCCAAAGGAAAAGGTCTAGAGATGTGATGTCACATGATCTAGGTGGCTAATTCACCGGTTCGAAACATGAAATGAATTATTCGCCGGATCGTTCTCGCAGTCAAGCCATGGTTTCACGGGCTGTATGGCAAGTAACGCCATCTTATTGGAACCAAATGTCCGTGGCGAGATAACGGTCGACTCAATATGCTCGAACGCGTAATAAAAAATTGGAACTTCAGAATGGACCATCTCAACCACATTTACGGCCAACATTTGATATAAATTACACTAGTCGACAAATTTTGTCGTAATTGCGTTCACCTAAGAACAAAATGTTTTATTAGCTAATTTTGGGTCGCTGAACACGAAAACAAACCCCATTCTTTCTTTCAAAGAAGCGTTTTCGAGATTTTTTCAAAGAACGTGTTGTTTGGTACCTTTCGCAAAAGTGTGATTTTGTGAAAAATATAAAGTTAGAATTTTTACTCAGTGCTTCATAAGATATAAATTTCTTATCCGATTTGGATGATCTTAAACTCAAAATTTACTACAATGATTTATCTTTACATAAGTTTGAAAAAAAATTTTAACTAAATTTTTGTTATTAAAAATAAGCATCTAAAATTGTGTGCTTTTCAAAAATGATAGAAAATTCCATATTTTTTGGTCGCTAGTAACAGTAATAATTTTTATTTAAATCTGCACAAGTTATATATTTTTTGCAAAGAGCGCATCAATGCCTTTCGAACGGTACGTCGCTTGCGTCGATTAGATAAGTTTTTTCAAAAGATATTGACAAATAACTGCGAAAGGTACCAAAAAA
>JAPVRG010256123.1:382-11779 GCA_029783565.1 Rhagoletis cerasi
TATTATTATTATTATTATTATTATTATTATTATTATTATTATTATTATTATTATTATAGTTTTGAAAAAGCAAAGGTGAATAAATCATATTAAATTAACTAAAGGTCTGAAATCACGAAAATGTCTTCAAGGAAATGGCAGAATTCACATGGGAAAACTGCTTGCGACCGGATTGGAGGAAATTTTAAGCGACTAGCAGCTGGAGCAAGTCTTCAACTGCCGACGTTACATTAAATTCGTGCACCCGAGGCCCTCTACCAATGGGGTAAGAATAATTTAGAGAAAACCAAGGTGCTGTATTTTTCATATGGGATGTCTGTAAAAAATAACTGCAACAAACTTTACAGTGGACTTTATTTCGACTATGACTACGTGCCAATTACTTTAATCCTCATATGTTTTTTATTTTTCGTTTCAGGTATACATACGAGTCTATTCCATAAATTTCTGTTTCTATTTATGCATACATATGTATTTGCTATGAATGCCCTCAAACCGTAGTCCTTTAAACGTTTGCCATGGTCGTCATCAAGGTAGAGGGTCTTATCCGAAGCTTTCCTTTTGTTTTCATTGTAGGCGGATTTTGCGTGGCGGGTCCCACACCCAGCGCACAATCCATTGCTGGGAGGGGTGTTTTCTCAACCGAAAACATATTTATATAGCGCGCCGTTTGCTCTAAGACAGACGCCCGCTTACAGCCGCACCTACTGGTGACCAGACTCTGCAGACGTCAATGAGCCCTTAAACCGAATAAGTCGGAGTGGCCCCATCCAAGCTCGCTCTCTTTCAGTCGAGAATCAAGGCTCCATTCGAATTGGTTACTGCATCTCGCACATGGGTTGCTCACGTTGCCCAGAGTGCGCGAACGAGGACGCAAGAGTCGGGATTGAGTATAGCCGCGCAACTGTAACTGCACACCCAGAAGAATGACTATACCACATTGCACTTAAGAAAATATGTTTGCCTACTTATATATAAGACTTAAAGACATGTCGGGACAAGTTTGTATAATGTTCGCTTAGGCATCATGAAGGGCCTATGAGGAACTCTTAGCAATAAAAACCCATATAAACCGAAAAAAAGGTTTGGAAAAAGGAAATTTCCGATCCATTCCAATCTGCAGTCTCTCGGTGAATGTTTCTGCGGACTGATTCATCTTCAACTAGTGTCATAACACCAACAAAAAATATGAATCGTAAAATTGGAATAACTAAGAACTATTACCAACTTTGGGAATGCAGACAGTCTTTGCAACCCTGCAAAGAACACGAGTATAGCTATATGTGTACTACATCTTTTCAAGTGATTTATTTTTGCTCACATTTTATATGAAAGGAGGCCACTGAAATATGATGTATCTTAGACTGATTTTCCGCCATCCTTTGTCAATTTCGGTTTGGAGATTTGTTCCAAAATACTTCATACACGTACCCGGAAAATCAACAACCAAGAAGATACCATTTAAGTACATTTAGGTATTTGGCCAGCTTTGTATGCTTTCTAGCTTGAAAATAATTTATTTGTTGGTGTTTATTGATTTCTCTGATAGGTTGGCAACCAATTTTCGCTATCCCTTGTCAAAGTAAATGAAAATAATTTGGCTAAAATTCAGTGAGCTTAGGAATATGTAATATCTTTAAGTGCTTAAGACATTGATACTCGTACCTATTTTACCACAAAATTTACAAAGTGCTTAAAGTCTACGAGAAGCGCTTTAGTTCAAACAACGTCTATTTTAAAGTAACTCAGAAAATAAAAAACTTTTCACAAAGAGAAGTCAGTGAACTTCAAAAAAAGTGTGGAATAGCCTTTGAATAACAAAGCAGGCGGAAGATGTGATTCAAAGATTTTTCTTTATTTTTGCATGTGTAGGTAAAGCTCAACATAAAAGCGGCGATACAAATCTCTAACGATAAAAAAGGCAAAATCATACTTTGGAGTATGGACTGATAACAAAAAGTAGCATATAAGAGTGAATACAAAAGGCAACGGTGAAAAAAAAGCTGCTAAAACGACAGCTACAAGAGCACTAGCGCGCAACGAAATACATAAAAAATAAAGAAACAGAAAAACTGTTAGTAGTGTGTAAAAAAAATAAAAAAAAAATAAAAGAAAGCATAAAGTGGAAACAAGTATTGGTAACAAGTGTGAAAAAGTGTGAAAATTCATTTCTAAACATCCATGTAAAAGTGTCATTCACTACCTACTAGCGAGACTGTAATGCTGGTTGAAAGCAACAATAACAAAAGAGTTAAACAAATACAAGTTTAAACACACACATGCAAATTCAAAAAAGCTGTCATTATAAAACCGTAATACATGTGTAACTAGCTACAGCAGAAAACAACTGCAGCTACATACTTACATAAAAACAACAATAAAAGAAAAAACAATAAAAGAAACAACGCAAAGTGTGCAAACGGCGACTAAAAGTATACACCAAAAGAAGCAGAAAGGACCCTGGCATTGCAATAATAACCAGGAAATCCAAGAGCGCAGCGTAGAAAAAATTTAAGATAAAAAAGTATTAAGCTTCTTTGTTTTGTTTGCACTTTTGTCTTCCAACGCTTTGTGTAGTGAACCTCGAACATTAGCAACATGTTGAAATTCCTGCGAATTATTTGCATTTGGATTTGCTGTGCATTCTGTCTGCTGGAGCGTATACAATTGCCAGCCGCTACAGCCGGTAAGTAGAGAGCTCTACATGTGAACAGATATTATATATATATGTGTACGTTAGGGTGGTCCAAAAATATATAGGAAAATCAACTTATTAATTTTCCTGCTGCCAACCCCCAGAACTGAAGAATATGTAAAATAAGGCGCGAATTTTTTATTTTGAAATCGATTAATATTTACCCGTGCAGCCAGAGCTTTAAAGTTACCCGTGTATTTTACATGTGGAAAAACAGTTTTTCGTAGAACTTCTATAAAATCGTTAAAAATAAATATTTTTTGATCGCATGAGAATATTTCCCCTCAGAAACCTTCAAAAATAAAACTATGACGCTAATTTAACTTTAAAAGTAAGTAAGTATGTTTTAATAGCTCTTATATACAAAAATTCATCACGCGCGAAAGGCTCAACGGATATATTTAAATTTTTAATTTTTTTAAACAAGCTGTTTGCAAATTTAAATTTATTTAAATGCTCAATAAAATATATAACTTTGTAAATCAAAACTAAAAGCATTTGAAGATGTTTAATAATTATTTGGAAAAGAGATGCCACCTTTCTAAAAAATATAACAATGCTTATTAAAATATATTAGATTATTTAATACCACAATATGGATAACAATTGGGAGGTGTATGCACTCCGGGCAAATGTTTTTGGAAATACTTTAATCAACACATATTTCTGGATAGGGTTGCCATTTATCTACAGTAAAAAATATTAAATTTAGCTACAAACGTGCGGTTAGATAAAATATTATAATATCACTATCAAAAAAAGCTTATTTCTGGCTAGAGTTAGCGCGTATCTCAAAAACTAGAATGAGTCCAATATTTAGTTAAAATAAAGAATCACAAAACTTATTTATATCTCATGAAAGGTGTTTAAGAAAGTTGAAATCTGTTCCTATTTCTTAATAAGATTAAATCTGTATGTTTAATGGAATTACCATATACATATGTATGAAGGTTTCCACATACTTTGTTTGAATTAAATTTTAATAAAATCCAAGTTTTTGAATATTTGTTTTTCGTTCGAAGAATTTTTGACAGTTATTTGACTGTGTACTTCGATGTTTTTTTGCCCAAATTCCAAGCTAAATAGAACTGGATTTACTAATTTTTTTACTTTAGATTAGCGGTAATCCTATCCAAGAATAGGTGTGGATGACAGTGTTTTCAAAAACCTATGATTAGGACCATACATAATAACCTCATCTTAGTTTATAAATGAGTGGAAAATCTTATTAAAACCATGTTAGTGCAAAGCTTATGCGTACACCTTTCGTTTGATATCCATATTGTGATATTTAATAAGCTTAACTTTTTAATTACCATTGTTTTATTTTTTATAAAGGTGGCAACTCCGTTCTTAAATGTTTTTAAACCCCCTTAAACGCTTTCATTTTTGTTGCAGAATATTTTAATGAGTCTTTAAATAATTTTAGATTTTCAAATTGCTGGCAACCCTATTTTTGAAAATTTTTGTACCACAAACCTACAGACGACATCGAGTAGAATGAAAGAAAAATTAAAACAATCCGTTGAGCTGTTCGTGCGTGATGTGGTTACGAACACATTAAGTATTTCTTTTATTTAAGAGATGAGATTATGGCCTATAAATGTATGCTTAGTAAAATTTTAAAGTTAATTAGGAACCATAGTCTTAGTTTTTGAAGATTTCTGAAGGGAAAAATAATTTATACGATCAAAAAATATGTATGTATTTTAACGATTTCATAGAAATTCTACAAAAAAATATCAAATACATGGAAAACTTCAAAGCCCCGGCGGCACAGTCAAATACTAACCGATTTCAAAATAAAAAAATACGTGTCTGCTTATATTTGATATTCTTCAGTTCTGGGGGGTGGATGGAAAAAAAATTTTGGACCATCCTAATGTACATACATACATACATACACTTCCATATATACATAGATGTAGTCTGACAAGTTACACAATAAACTAGAATGTGCCTTTTCACGCATGCAATATATGTGCATACACATATACAGGGCGTCCAAGAAGCACCACGCCAAATTTGTGGTAAAAGTTCCACCGCTATTGAAATATTGATTCATTTTATTTTCTTTACAAACAAGGCTATACTTTTTTTTTTTTTAGATTGGCGCTTACACATATGTGTTAGTGTTTGGCCGAGCTAGTCCTCCGATTTGTGGCGTGCGCCTTGATGTTGTCACACAAAGGGGAGGGACCTACAGTTTCACGCCGACTCCGAACGGCGATTGTATTTTTGTGAGAAGCTTTTTCATGGCAGAAGTACCCTCGGAGGTTTGCCGTTGCATGCCGAGGGGTCACGGCTGTTAAGAAAAAACCTTTTTTCTAAAATTTTTTGCGACGTTTCTCTGACCAGGGCTTGAACCCAGGCCTGCGGAGTGGAAGCGCGCACTGCTTACCACTACACCACAGCGGCCAAGGCTATACTTAGTAATCGTTTTTTTAATTAACATGCAGTTAAGGAAAATACATGATAAAGCCCGATTTTTTTTAAATTAAAAAAATATCCAAATTTCAAGAGCGGTGACACTTTTATCTGAAAAATTTTTGCTTATCAGGGAGCTCTCCCCCTTTACCTACCTTCCCCTCAAGTTTGTGTGGCACTCCTTGGAAACCCTGTAAGTTCATACATACTGGACATATAAGTAAGTTATTGCAGCTTTAATTTCAAGGAATTTTCTTTAATTATCTCATTTTATAGAAAAAATTAAAGGAACTAATATTTTAGCTATAAGTATTATTGCATTTATTGTTGGGGATTGAGTACTGCGGCCTTGGTATCCATTGTGCCCTTTCAGAGATTTATAGGAGCCTATTTTATCCGAAATAACTTTACCTATTTATCCTGAATCTTTGGATTTCACTGCGCACTCGTTGTATTTCTACCTTTCTGGAAATGAGCGTGCAATTTATACAGATCAAGAGGGTATAGAGGCATGTTAGGTGTTATCAAAGGCGCCCTCGATGTACAGAAGGGCGCATGGGGCCGCCTCCTTATTTTCTACGATATCCCATAGTACACTGGGCAGCCCGTGGAGGGCGGTTTGAAAAGAACGGCCCGCCCGCAATGTATGCATTCTGACATGAGTGGAGTGGGTAATTCAAAAAGACCGTAGTTATCTACAATCTTTTTTTAAGGCTTCTTCAAGTAGGAACGAAGTGGGGCAGATGACGAGTTGTGTGCCCTGCTGTAGCGTTCCAGGAAGCATGCCATCCGCTTCGAATTAACTCAAACGGTTTGAATATGCTCACAGCCATTGTAATATAGTAAAACTGTCGTTTTCTTTGTGCGCGCATCTCTTAAAAACTACTGAAATGATTAGAGTTGTGGGGAAATACACAGAAAAGGTTATTTTGAAAATTTTATTGCAATCGGTCAAATAAATTGGAAGATAACGGACATTATATCTATATATATTAATGTTAATTTCGTTTGTTCGGCAGGCAAAAGCTGAAAAACAGCTTTACCGATTTAAATCAGTTTTTTTTATTTGTTCGTTATAATATAAATATAAATAAATATAAATCTTGTGACATGAGGGTCAAAGAAATAGGTTCAAGAAGGCTTATAGTCGAAAATATTTTTGAGGAGGGTTGCCACTTGTTTGAAAAATGTTATTTAGTTAAATTGATAAGATAAATTACATATTGAAATATGGGTATCAAACTTAAGAAATTTAAAAAGGCTTACAGCCGGAAATATTTTTTGTGTGGGTTGCCAGCTGTTTGAAAATTTTTATTTAATTAAATTGATGGTATAAATGAAATATTGCAATATGGGTGTCAAACTAAAGAGGTTTAGGAATGCTTACTGCCGAAAATATATATGAGTAGGGCTGCCATCTGTTTGAAAACTTTAATTTAAATAAATTGAAAAGATAAAATAAATATTACAAACTGGGTTGCAAACGAAAGGTATTTGAGAAATCTGTGATTTGGAAATATTTTCAACCACTGTTGTTACTCCTTCTAACACCAAAATGCTTATGGCCTTATTCGTGAAAAAGAAAATAGGCTTAAAGAGCTTTATAAAGTGAAATTTTCATACAAATTTTGAATTTATAAAGCATTTAAAGTCTTCTTTATTTTTCGTGAATTAGGGTGTTAGTTAATATTGTTTTGAATATATTTAGAAAGTAGGAAAAACATCGAATTTCTCCTGGAAATTCAATTTATAATCTTTTAACTTGAGTCTACATATCGCGCATTTTCTTCAAATAAAAAGCTGAAATCAAATTTGTTTGTAATTTGAAAAAATCTGCCTGCTATATAAATATAAATAAATAATAAATATTATCATAAGAGTTTTGGATGTAGTGAGAGGGAGTAACAACACAAAAATACTTTGAAGCAGTGTACGAAAATAAACTATATTGTACAGTTCGGTACAATACAGAAACAAAATGGCTGAGCTCACTTTGCAAATTTCAAGGTAAAGTATTTAACTTGCGTTTTTGAAATTACATTAAAAGTGCGATCTGAAATGATGGAAGCATTTTCGAGTATTGTAGTGAACATGTTGCTGAAAATTCACTACATATATTATCATCTGTACAAAACCATAAATAGTATGATAGTCGAAGAGATAGCAATTGTTTTGGTTTATTTATATCTGTACCCTGCTTTTAAGGCGCAGCGAAGAAGGCCTGGTATTTGCTAATATTTTATAAAGTTATTAAATTTTTTACTAAGACTGGTATTTTAGCTCTTGCATATTTTGTTTATTTTTTGCGCTCGCATTTAGAATAAATATTTTCAATAAAATGATAAATTACGCACGCAGCCGTCCTGACGTCCAATACAAATTTATGCTTTTGATGAGCCAAATGCGTTACGTGATTTATGATCTTACCCTTTTCATTGCTTCACACTTCGTTACCCTGCTTCCTGCTCCGCTTTGTTGGCTTTTTGTTGTTTTGACTCCCTGCGGCAAAGTTTTCATCTGTGCGGTTGCATTACAATTTATTTGTGTTTAACAAATTATAACAATGATAAATTGTTGTAGCTGTAGCAATGTTAAACTAACACAATGAATTTTATATTATGTTTTGATAAGGACACAAATATGCGAGATGGTCATTTTTCAAAATGTGCTGCTCTATTTAAATTTTTGCGCAAAGGTGATGACCGGAGTATTTAAAACCGCACCATTTATGAGATTTTTAAATGTTAAATAAAGAAGAAGTGAGTGTTATAGAAGTATCAGCCGCAATATGCGTGAATCCTAAGGCTTTCGTGCGCACCCTAAAGCAGTCTCCTCTCTTACTATCGGTGTCTGTAGTTGAAATTAAGAACCTAAATTCAGGTGTTTTATTTCCTCTGAATGCAACCATCTGGCGTTTAAACAGATTTTATCTCAAATATTAACTGAGAATGAAAAACAGCGTCGCACACTGGGACCTTATCATAAAAGTCGATGAACAATATCCACTTTTCAAAAGTTCGATTTTACCAGAAATAACTACATTAGCGTAGTTGTAATGAAGATTCATTTTGTTTATAAGCAAACCTTAAATATTGGGATTATTTAAGTATTACTTTGCGCATTTGCGAAAAAGATAAATTTAAACTCACTACAACATTAAGTTTTTATGTAACTGATTGTTCAGATAAGAGGTTTTACTTTAAAACTCCGTCATTTAGACAGCTAAACCCGAACAATTTCGTGAGCTATTTACAAATTATTCATACGAGGTCTAGCGAGACCTACAAGGAATGTTCAGATATAAGTTTTTGCGATATAACTCCCCCATCTGTGTTGTTGCCAGCGTAATTAAATTTAGTAAGTGTTAGTAATGTGTAGCTCCCAAAGAAATGAAGGTTGAAGTTAAATTTTCTGGTGTTCATGAAAGGTATGAAGGCTTCGGCATAGCCGAAGATAGCAATGCCCTTACTTGTTTTTTTTTCGGAAATATGAAAAGAAAATAATGTTACTCATACGCCATGTATGCCCGCGTTTGATGAAACTTAATCAGCCTCATTGCGTAAGTCGTAAATTAGACAAAATTTCACGACTCGACAACACTAGCATTGTCTACAGTCGTGCTGAAATAAGTAAACGACGAAATTCGTCGAAAACTATACAGTGCTGCCAAGTTTTTTTCGTTTTAATACACTAGTCGAGTGGAAATTTTAGGCAATGACGGGAAATTTTCGATACGATTCGACTCTCGAAAAACGACTTGCATTCCACACGACTCTCGCAATGAGGGTGAATAAGAGATGATTAGTCGCAGCGTAGTAACTCTCACTGCAAGTATTTATACTACTTCTTCCTCCACAAAACCATATTTTTCAATCTCGATCCAAAGAACGAGAATTCTCAGTTATATTTCATTTTATTTATTTACTTCATTTATTCATTCAATAGTAATCTAGATGAAAAAAGTTACTTACAGACTACTTAGAAATAGATGGTGTAACACATTATTTATATACTCATTTCATTTAACATTAATTAGAAATCCGACTTAGATAATGAAAAATCTATGGCTAAAGAATTTAAGAAAATATTGAACTCAGTCAGAGCTCGAAAAATAGGAGCATTAAAAGCATAAATAGTTCGGACACATTCTGTATAAACGTAAAAAAAAGTAAAGGCATGGGGGAAATCGGAGCTAAATTGACGAATAATAGCAAGAACTGAATACGACTTAGCAATGATGAAATTTAGATGGCTATTGAAAAAAAATTTAGAGACAAAAACTACACCTGAGTCAGTTACTTCGTTAAGAGCGGATAGACGGGTACCATCAATGCAGTGAGAGGTGGGGATAACGCAACACGATTTGGAGTACGATAAATTAAAACACTTCCTTATATTTAGCTCTAGACCATTGGTACGACACCAAACTGAGACATTGTCTAGGTCTGATTGAATTTGAATAGAGTCTGAGGAATTCGAAATGGTCGAAAAAATCTTCAAATCATCAGCATATAAAAGAATTTGGGAGTGTAGCAAGTCGAAAAATCACTAATAAAAATTACAAATAGCAGAGGACCTAAAATTCTGTCTTGTGGAACTCCGAACGAGGCTATGAAAGAATTGGAGTGCGTATTGTCGAAAACGACTATTCAATTTCGATGCTGAAGATAGGATTTCATCCAAGATAAAACTATTGAATGAAAACTCAAACTAGCTAATTTAGAAATCAAAATTTGACGACTGAGTTTGTCAAAGAATTTTGAGAAATCTGTATATATAGTGTTGACTTGAAGGTGGTCATTGGAAGCCGATATACAAAACTCAAAAAAAATTGCTAGATTTGTCACAGTGGATCTACCGGACATGAAACCATGCTGATTGTCGGAAATTAAGCGCTTAACTGTAAAATACAACTTATGTTTCACAATATATTCAAATAACTTTGAAGCAGTTGACAACTTGGCGATGGGCCTGTAGTTGGAAACATTGGTTTTGTTACCACTTTTGGGCGAATAGGGCGAATGAAAGTTACCTTCCACGCATCGATAAACTCACACCACTCAAGTGATTTATTAAATAATAGCAGAAATGGTTTTGGAAAGGCTAAAGAGTTCTTAAAAAGATAAGCCAATATGCCATCGACATCTGTATGCAAAGATGTTTTGATGTGCAAAATGCCATCAACAACATCATCAGGAGATAAAGAGAGCGTCCCAAAATAAATTGGAGAATCCACGGTTGGAAAGAAACCGCAAGAGGTTTCCGACTGTGTCACAAAATTCGATCGGAAGAAATCAGCAAAAAGATTTGCAGCCTCAGAAGACCTGTCCCTGCAGGGAGTGACGTTAGCTTATACCTAACTTTAGCCTGTATACGCGAACACTAATGCTAACTGTTAACTCTATATTATGTTCGAAAAAAGCTAACTACTTTTGTGGGGCGATGGCCGCAAAAAAGTCAGTGCTGGATACCTCTGCATTAGGCGACAACTAACTTGTAACTAACTACTTTTGGACATACAATATAAATAAGAAAAAAAGATTTTTTAAATTTTTTCATGTTTATTTATTTACTTTATTTATTATTATACATTTTTTTATTTGTTTACATATGTATTCTGCTGCAGGTGGTCCCATATTCGAACTCCGTCAGACATAACATCAAAATGATAATATAAAATTTCGATCTTCTTTTTATTTGTCCTGAAAATGGAAAATGGTGTATTCAAAGTATTTTTTGTATGCGGATATTTAAATAGAAACTTGTTTAAAGAAAGCAAACTTCTGATTACCTCTGCATGACTCCTGCATGACTTTACGACTCATTTTAAGTTGGTTTTGCCGTAGCTAATTAAAAGTGAGGTATTTTTAGAAATCTCGCAAAAAAGCTATCTAAAAGTTGGTTATTTTTAACCATTGATAATTTTTCACTGCAGGGATGCGCCATTATAAAAACTTCAGATGGAATACTAGAGCATGATTTTTTTGATTTTACCAAAAAGACTTGGGATTTTCAAAATTTAGGCAGTACTACAAAATCAGAAGTAAACTTGTTATTTTTGTATTTTTTAATTTAATTCATTTAATTATTTTTTTTTTGTTACTCAATATTTTTTCAATGAACACACATGTTAATTAAAAATAAAGGTAATAAAATTCAAACTTAAATTTTAATACATTGCATCAATCAAAAAATCTTATTGCACAACATATTGACAACTTTTAACAATTTATTTTTATTTTTTTTTAAATTTAGTCATTTTTTATAAAAATATA
>JAPVRG010256128.1:0-10117 GCA_029783565.1 Rhagoletis cerasi
ACTACATGCAATGACTCCAGAATTAAAAAAGGGTACAATTTATTTAATCTTAGCAGCATTTATATACATTTTTTGCATTTCTATGTACATACGTAAATTTGTAAATATGTAGTCATGCGAAATTGTTGACTTCCAAAATGCACAAATAATTTCTCCTTACAGTTAGGTTTTTTTCCGCATATCGGTTCACTGCAAAATGCAGAGCTAAATGTGTATGCTCACATACCCAGTGGGAAAATAGGGAATGCATTACATATTTCTATCACGAAAACATTAACGAATACGTTTGAGCGAAAAGATGCATCGTAATGTACGCGAGCGGGTAATGTGTAGCCGAATTGTTGCATTCCCTTGCGATCGAAGGAATGATGTCTGGGTTTGAAGCCAGAAGCAAAACAAAAAGTTTGAGAAGAAATATAAGTATAGATTTATTCCACGTTATCTCAAAACCTGCTGTAGCTGAATGGTAGCGTATTCGGCTACCAACTTGTTGGTCGCGGGTTCAAATCCTGTGGCACGGATGCTTTTTTCTTTTGTTTTTTCTATTTATAGATTCTATTTATAGTTTTACAAAGCGACACGCGACACATTACTTTCCTAGGACATGCACTGTGTTAAGATTCATCTACGACGAAATGTGTAGACTATGAGGCCTATACATGAATTTATACATTACCACACATTACCTTTTCGCACTGGGTATTGACGCAATACACTACATATATAGTTATTTACATATGTATGCACACATATGCATACATATTTATGTACATACATTCCTAAGCATAACAAAAATATGTGAGCTAGATTTGACTTGGGCGAATGAGGTGCGAAGACGAATATGGAAAGGGTCGATCTAGTAGAAACCCTTAACCTTTTGGTGATCATCAATGGTTTAACCCTTAACATCCTCCCCCGTTGAAGGACTTAAGCCTTCAAAATTTTCGATAGGCAGAAGTGCGATTTTATTCACTGCTCGTTTTACTATTCCAGTATCAGTCCGAACAAGCGCCACTCTAGCTACCTTGTCACTGCCAAGAATAATCTCCACTACACGACCAAGTTGCCATTTTAATGGTGGAGGGTTTTCGTCCTTTAACAAAACCATTGCTCCTTCTCGAATGTTCGGGACCTTTGCTTTCCACTTGTTTCTTTCTTGTAGTATGGTGAGGTAATTTGTGCTCCATTTCTTCCAAACCATCTGCTGCATGAAAGATAAACGCTGCCAACGATCTAATCGACTGGTCTCAATATCTATCACGTTTGGCTCTCCGATCAGGAAGTGCGCCGGCGTTAAAACCTCCAAATCATTAGGATTCTCTTAAGTTGCATAAAGGGGTCGAGAGTTGATTATATCACATACCTGGCATACGAGAGTACGCAGCTCTTCGAATGTAAGCACAGAGAGACCGACAACACGATAGAAGTGAAATTTAGCCGCCTTTACCGCTGCTTCCCACAGACCTCCAAAGTGGGGAGATCGTGGTGGGATAAAGCGCCATTCAATGCCATCGTCCAGACATTGCCCTTGAACAGCTTGGTGAAGAGACGTGGACAAGAAAAGAGTTTTCAGCTCTGCTAATTCATTTCTTGCTCCATCAAAGTTTGTAGCATTATCTGACCAGATTGTTTTTTGTCTCCCACGTATCGAAATGAATCGCTTGAAAGCTGCCAAAAACGTAGCGGTAGATAAATCACATACTAACTCCAAATGAGTGGCCTTTGTAGGAAAACAAATAAAGATACAAATGTAGCACTTGACTGGAACCTTGTTGCGTACCTCTGACCTGTAGTAAAAAGGACCACAGAAATCAATGCCCGTTGTAAAGAATGGCCGGCATGGCTGCACTCTGTATTGTCGCAAATCTCCCATAATGTTTTCCATAACTTTTGGTTTAAGACGAAAGCACCTTAAGCATTTGCTGATGACACCAGCCACTGTCACCGACCACCAATCGGCCAAAATTGTAAACGAATTGAGGCTGTCAAGCTTTGTGGTCCAGCATGCATAAGTTTTTTATGAAAATGTTGAATGATTGCGATGGCAATAGGATGTCGTTTTGGTAAGATTATTGGGTGGCGTGCTTCATAATCCAGAATTGAGTTCTCAAGTCGACCACCAACCCTTAATAGTCCAAAATCATCAAGAAATGGGTTGAGTGAGTACACTGAGCTGGACGATTCAATACTTCGTTTGGCCTTTAAATCTTTGTACTCGGGAGCGAAATGAATTTTCTGGATCAAGCGTAAGTAAGTTTGATGTCCTCAGGTGTAACCGCGCCATACGTCTTCGCTTTTGTGGGATCTTTGCTTCGCATAAACCTTGAAACGTATGCGAAAACTCGTTGCATGGTGCTGAATGAGTTTAGATACTTGCAGCGAAGTGAAATGTCTTCAAGGTGGATTGTTGCGGCTAAAGTAGTGCGTCGCCGTTCTGGTATGTCGGTAAGAAAATCAGGCGATGGTGGCCAATCCTTCTGATCTCCAAGTAGAAAAGATGGCCCGTGCATCCAAAGCTGCGAATTTAGAAGCTCCCGTTGGGATGCTCCCCGCGATAAGATGTCAGCTGGGTTGAGCGCAGTTGGAATGTGATGCCATCGCATTCCCTAAGATAACGTCTGTATGCGGCTGACCCTGTTCGAAACGAAGATATTGAAGTTGGGAGAGCCACAAAATCCCCAAACACAAAATCCCCAGCTTAAAAAAAATCCCCAAATACATTATCCCCAAAATCGAAATCCCCAAAATCACAACCCCAAACACGAAATCCCAAAATTTTATTCGTGACAGTGACACAAAATCCCCTAACACAAAATCCCCAAACTTTTGAATAAATGAGATCACCGATTATATAAACAACAGCGCAAACCGAGTCTTACCTTTGTTCTGATTCGTGGTTAAACACACTCGATTTACATGATTCAATTACTACTTGGTTATTCTCTTTTGTGTTTTCTATTTGCTTTTAAGCGCTTAAATTTTATTGAATTCAAGTTTTTCGTTCTTTACATGACGTACTTGGCAGGACTAAAACCCCTCTGTAATTTCCCTTTGCTCATAATTACCATTTCCCCTTAAGTTTGTATATTATATCTTTTTTATTACTTTTGACCTAATATTTTGGTTGTTACTCTACTTCCGTTTTCATCACACCTCCGCCTAGTTCCGAACGCTTCCGTATACCGTCTACGAAACATCTGACAACCAATAATGATTTATCTATTATGTTGGTTGTCAAAACTTCCTTAGTTAAGCTTCCGAAAAAGACGTTCTTTCTTTTCTACGTGGACAATCAACGAGGACACACCGCCGTAAAGTTATTTCTTTAAATTTGTATATTTGTTTTAATCCGCGCAGTTACTACTACACAGTACTGCTACAAAGTGGTGCTGAAAAGAAGTGCCGGTTATATACTAAAATATAGATTAAAGTGCATCGACGGTTAAATTCATTGGTAAGAGTGTTTTCATAGACTCAATAATTAATATTGAAATGCATCCACATGATTCAAACACTAATTGCCATAAACATTTCACAGACCGTCTCCCCGACAAAGCAAAAGTTCCAAGAAAGTAGCTGAAAGTCGTCCAAACACAAAACGTCAGACTGGCTGACGACGATTCTGGCTGGAATTCACACTCCATGGTGTATTAATTACAATTGCTGACACACTTTTGTAGTGTCCGGAAATTCATTGGGACGCGACATATGTAACCCGTACCATATATCTTTTTTTTAGAAAATTTGCCTTTGCACCAAAGTTGCCTTTTTTGATGAAGATTAAGATCAGCTGCACATGTTTAGTTAGACGGACATTGATAACAAATGACCTGCATACCTAGATTTTAAATAAATAATAAATAGATTTTTAGGAACTTGGAGGAAACAATTAGATCTTAACCTGAAAGAAAAATAATTGAGGTATTCACACCTTCCTGGTAATCAGGTTGTCTGTTTAAAAATTATTATTCTCTAGTATATTTTGTTTTTGTAAACTGAATAAAAAATATAACCACATAACCAGATAACCTGATAACCAGGCTGGTGTGAACACCTCAAATGTAAAAGTAATTAATGGAATAAGATTCGAAATGAACTACATATGTAAATAGAATAAGGTTAAGTATCTAACTACTTGATTATGATAAAACCTAATCAAAACTTAATCTAATTAATTTTCATACTTACCTTTTTCTTTCTCATACTTACCAAATCCAAACGTTCATTTGATTATCACTAAGTTCTCCTTTCCTCAGTACCTAGTGGGGAATCCACGTGGCACTGGAGAAGATAGCTTACCTCAACGATATTCCCCTTCCTTATTTTAGTTTTACCCCTAAACTTTTAAGAGAAATGGGAGTTTTACATACTCCTTAATATTTAAAATACGCACTTCCATATCTGCCCGTGTTTGCTGGTTATATATTTTTTTTCTTATTAGCTTCTCTTTTGTTTTTATTTTCATTTGACATTTGATCGAACAAACGCACGCTTTGTTTTTGTTTCTCCTTGCGCTCATCAATTAATGGTACAGTGTGAGTGCATACTATAATACCGAAAATTCAAAATTATTTCTTTTTGTAACTTTAGTTTTTTATTGATTGTTAAAGCAGCTCATTAAGAAAATTGTTAAACTTTGTACAGATTATTCGACAAAGCTTGGAGGCCTCTACGCTACGTGGGACTGCATTATCGACACCAATGTAAGTGCCTTTTCACTATTTTCTTTCACCTTACTATTCACATCTGTACATATATACTCATAATATATATTTTTTCTGGTCCATCCATATACACGTAGGTTTAATGCAAGTATGTATTAAGCTTATATGTATAGTACTTTGTGTGTTTGGTTTTCTGATCCTCTCATTTGAGAGTGAGAAAATAGCTGGTACCTGACATACGTATATATTGATGGATTGGCTTTGAATTTTTATACTGTTTTTATATTTTTTTTTTGCGCTCTTAACAATACTTTTCCTCTAAAATTATTTATGCTCGTATTTCATTTGCTTTTTTTTTTCTCCCGCACTCAATTTTTTGGGCTTTTGCAAACTAGAATTTGTATATATGAATTTATGTGTATACTTTAGTAGTCAAAGACGGTCAATGACCACATAAGCGATCATATGTTGAGGTAGGTCAGGAACTTAAATTCTACTTACACCCAAAATAAAGGATTGGTAGTAAGATTTTCCTAAGAAATTACCTTTCCTATACATATAGGTACATTTATTTGTTGTTGAATTCAATACATATTAGAATAAGAAGAACCATTTATAAGTTTTTGTTTATTTTACTTTATAACAATAAGTTAAAACCAAATTGACTTGAGTTTAATAAAATTGTATTAATATGAATATGTAAATTAACTGCTTGGTCTGTTCGAAGGAAGTGTAGGTGGTCCAATTGGGCCTTTTTACCATCGTTGAGGCCAAGGTAGGGCGGGTACAGAGCAGCCCAAATAAGTTTATGGCGCTGCTAGGTGATGGGATAATAAACGTTAGGAGCGTAGATACTGTGTAGCTTAAGGTTAGTTTGTATGTTCCCCGACAGTGTGCAATAAACAATATTTCTTGTTAGGGCCTTAATATAGGGAGAAGGTGACTTGGTCCTCAGGCTGAAGCTCCGGGAACAAGCCAGTGCACACGACGCAGTGGTAGGACTCTTCTACAAGCCCTTCTGATCGACTCTCAATCGACCCAAATATACCCTGTCTTTTGGTCCCATAACAGAAAATGGCGCCCAACGTGGGGCCCACAAGGTTGTTATAGATGACCTACTCTTCCGTAGACTGAAATATTTGTGGCTCCATACCCTATTCCCTCTTGGAATACTTTGCTGTCCGTCTGGTTTGCTTCTTTTTTGTAGACATTAACAGTTTAAATAAGCTGTGGAATACAAAATTAGTAGCTAGATGCTTACGGTTTCGGTCAGGTTTTATTTACGTTAAAAATACATTTCATTTGTGTGATACAAAAACTTTTGCTGGAATCGCAGTTTCTTCAGGTTGAAGGCCTAGGAATTTGTCCGCAAGGGATTATGTACTTAATTGACTATCCAACTAGTAATTTCATTTTAGATTTCCATGCTTTTGTGGATGTGGATTTTGTTCGGTTGTTAGGAACTTAGCTGCAGTATGGCTAAATGCCTGCTGGCTTACCAACGGCTTTTTTCAATTTTCAAATTTACAAATTTATTTTTGTATTCTCTCAAATCCCCTTCGAGATCTTTTTAATTTAAACATTTTTTTATTTTAATTTTCTTAAATTTTTCGGAATTTTATTGTGAAGCTTTCGCAGTAACCGGTTCAGGGTTTGACCTTTCTTTTTAGTTTTCTTTTTCATCAATGCCTTAAGATAATTAGTGCCGTCTTACCTTAGTCTAGAATTACCCATCACCGACTTTGACTACCTCACGACCGGAGATACAGACCTCACCTATCTTTGGTTATTTTTTTGCTTTGATTTTTGTTTTGATTTTGGACGATTTTGTACCGATTAATTTTTTTTTTATTCAGGTTTGTGGTGCAATTAGTTTAGTTTAGTTTCCATTGATAAACATTAAAGTTTGTTTTTGTGAACTTTTGATGAATATAACTTAACCCGTTTTTTTGGCGTTTTTACTAACACGGCTTAAATTACTTCCTTTGGATGCTTTTGTACACCAATGCTAATTTAGTAAATACAGGGTTTTTTTTTAAGGGATATGTTTTTTTCACTCATTTTTGGGAAACATTGAATTCAGTATATGAGCGAATTAAACTAGTAATATCCTTAAAAATTTGAGAAACACATTCTAGCTGACCTTTCAATAAACCTACAATAACATTTTTCTGGTATTTTACTCCTTTTTTTGACTTCGAGGCTTCCTTACTAAGAAATTACAAACGAATTTTGTTGCATAACTACAAGAATTCTTACCCCCTCCATTCTTTATCACTTGGCTGGTTTTCGCTTTATTATCGGCAGGTTTTCTTTCTGTTTGGAATTTTTATATATTTTCCCTTTTCCTTTACATTTATTTTTTTTTAGACATTTTTGATATCTGGGCTGGTGACCATGTCGTTGCGTCATAGTGGGGAGCGCATACCACCACAGACAAATTTGTGTACAATTTGTCGCGAACAGTTCTCTGAACATGATGATGTTTTGTTGACGGCTTGCTCACACCAGTTCCATAGGGCCTGTCTGCTGAACTGGCTAAAGCGGAACTCCAATTGTCCGCAATGCCGCGCGAAATGCCACAGCCGAGAGTTCGGTCAAAACACAGGTGCGCAGACTAGAGCTCGTCTTGCGCAGCAGTCCGAGCAAAAATCAAATAATAATAGAAACCTCGACTTTACCACAAACCTACAGGCTGATCAACAGCAAACCGAAGGTGCAGCAAGTTTGCCTATTGCCATTGCCCATGATGTTAATATTGATGCTAATGATGAGGATAATCGGATCCGTAATATCGTATCCGCGGTAGTTTCCGCTAGGCAAGCTGCAAATTTGAATAATTTAGAAGACCGTATTTCGCAATTATTAGAACAAAAACTTGAAAGTGTTATGTCCAATTAAATGAATCGGTTAAACTTAACCCGCTCAACCAACAACAAATTGTAGCCCCGAAGTAAGCGTTCCCCAACTAAATATGCCGCGGAACAACTCGAGGCCCTCCTGGCCTAGGGATATTCCGAATTTAGCACATAATTCGAACCAAAACTTTCACCACCAGATTGATCAGTTACGTTTTAGTAACATATCGAGTGTCCCAAATTCCGGTAGGGTAGCTCAGCTAATATCTAACTGGGACATAAAATTTGACGGTTCACCGAAACTTTCAGTTAACAGTTTTTTATATCGCCTCGAATGTCAAGTAATTGACACGTTGGGTGGTAATTTTAATTTGCTTTGCGAACACAAAGTTTGTTCTTGAATGAAGCAAATTATTGGTAATGGCGATACCGCCGTACCGTAGAACGTGTTACGTGGCCATCGCTTTGTGAAGCGCTGCGTACCAACTTTCAGCAGCACAAGACTGACTTTGAAATAAAAGAGATGGTTCGCAGCAGAAAACAGGGACAAAATGAAAGTTTCGACGACTTCCGTAACGCTGTCCTTAGAATAGCTGAGCCCCTGCAGTCACCGCTTCCGGAACCGGCATTAGTGGAAATTTTGCAACATAACTTACGACCTCGTATAAGACAACAGTTACTTTATATGCAAATAAATTCTTTAGCTGAATTGGGTAGGCTTTGTCTCAAGGGCGAGAGCCTTGTTAACGAGGTTAACAGGTCTACCAACGCATTGCCAAATGTAAGCTCTCGACCGCAGCCACGTCATTATGTCAACGAGGTACAAGATGAAAACGATCTAGCAGGAAGTCTAGGAATTGATCCTGAAATCGACGAAATCTCCAAACTGTCAGCTACAACAAAACAAATATGCTGGAATTGCAGACGAGAGGGGCACAGATACTTCGATTGCTTCGAAATCAGAACGGTGTTCTGTTACGGCTGTGGTGCTCCGGAAGTCTATCGACCCAAATGTAGCCGCTGCAATCCGGAAAACCTGAAAGCGAGCGAGGTTCCCCGCAAGAATCATCGCGACGATCTCAAGCCGTAAACTATTGCAAGTCCATCATACGACCCGACGCACTTCCGCAAAGCGATTGTGCAATGTCACTTGTACGCCCTGACAATCCAATTGATAAGACTCCGGTCACCCACAAAATCATTCCATATAAAGTTCGACTTAGAAATTATAACCGAATTAGAGAAAAGATATTCAGTACAGATAGTAAACCGCTTTCTTTTAGCCGTTCGTCCGAACGTTGTAAACGGTTTTGGCAAAAGGTTAAAACCGACCGCAAAATCTTGAGGTGTTGTCTGTTCTATTGAACATAAGACCTTTGACCTAAGACCATACGCTAAAATTACGGTATTAGATTCCGATCAATTGGGTGTGCTAGACAGCGGAGCATAAGTTTCTTGTTTAGGTTCCTCGTTAGCCGATGATGTGTGTAAGCAGAAACAACTACGTAAACATTCCGCTTCAGTTTGTACAGCGGATGGCAAGAAACAAATCGTGTCCGGCACAATCGACTTGTAACGTAGCACTGGCTACGCTACAATAACTCCACTGTATATACATACAGACACATACCATCGTACATACATATAGACATACACTATCTTAAAAACATATAAACATACACCACCGTACTTACATACTCCATACATACATACATACATCGCATTGCAGCACGTCAACAGCATGCCCGAACAACTCACCAACAACTTCGTTCACCACACTGCATATTTCGGGACGGCACACGACGAATTCTCAACAAGTGGGCAGCGCAGCAGGTATAAAAGACTGATCAAGTGCGCAGTCAGGTCAGTCGTGCTGGGTGAGCAGGCTGCTTGACTAGTAGGGCGAAAAGGAGCTATGCCTTTTAGGCATTTGCTAGTACCTCCCCTCTGGTCAAGACAGCTCAGCTGGTTGGAGGAACGGAGATATGCCTCTCAGGCATTTTCTAGTACCTCCTTCTGGTTAAGACGGCTCAACCAGTTGGGCGAACGGAGCTATGCCTCTCAGGCATTTGCTAGTACTCCCTTCTGGTTGAGCTGGTCTCCTGGTTGGCCGCGGCTTCACAGCCACATTCGTCACCGCCACACCTGTTCCAGCCCCTACTTCGGTAGTGTGCAATTACGGGGGCGACGGTGCTCATCAGTCAGAGTCGTGCTAGGTTTGCTTCGCCGGAAATAGTTGCCGAGTATCACTGAGAGCAATCCACTAGAAGCCAGACGCTGCTGAGAATCGCCCGCTGTGCCGCCATCACCGAAGATCATCCGCCGAGAGGATAACCCGCTACCACTGAGCGTCGCCTGCTAATAGAGTTGGGAAGTTTAGTTCATTTAAGTGACCAGTGAGTCTAGTTCGAATCACTCAAAAGAACTGGGTCATCTAGTTCATTTACGCATTTGTGGTATCACTAGAATAACGAAATACACCCGCAATTCCAACACTATTTTAGAATTTGTACATTTTTTATTTGTAATTCATTCATATGTACATACATTGGGAGATCAACTTTGTAAAAAAGCACAAACGAGTATGACTTGAAA
>JAPVRG010256153.1:0-13588 GCA_029783565.1 Rhagoletis cerasi
GGCTTACACACTGACGCATGGTCAGAACTTGGTAAGGAAAAGGAGAGATTTTTCATTTCTCACTTGAGGAATATACCTCGGTATTGAAGGCCATGAAATGTAAGGGTACGAGTTCATGTGCCCGTAGTGACATCAGCCTAGCTCAAGGAATTGTCGAGCCCTCTTACTTCTTCCAAACTAGTTTGGTAATGAAAGTTTCGACAAAATTGTGTTGGAAAACATAGCGAACTTGATTTTCGGGGTGGCAGATCAACCGAGAGTAACAGGTAATGAGACATTCGATCGTTTACGAGGGAGGGCTCAGACCAGGTTTCCTTGGTTCGCAACAAGTTATATCACACCCACTTTCCGTCTTCGAAGCCATCGTTACAAATTGAGTAAATATTTCACTAATCAATGGCGAAAACTGTTATTTTTTTAATTTGCCGTTTTTGTGCAAAATCTTGCCAGTTGACTCACTCAAAGCATTTCGAAGCTATGCAAATAATTAAAATGGGTCGAAGCATACCTCTGTAATTTTAGATAGATCATTTTCCAATAGATTTTCAAAGCATGGCGATTGATATACTTAGCATTTCAGAAAGTTTTTTTTAACAGTCTTCCTGAAACATTTCTTTCGTTAGATTGCGAAAATCATATTTGCACATATTATTGAGCAAATAGTTCTACATTCGGAACTGTGCTCAAAAACACTGTGATCCCACACTTGGTCATTTCTAAAAGCTGCTAAAGAAAGCACTAACAACTAAATAAATATCTTTAGTGTACTCACTCTTTTCAACGGCTCCTGAAAGTCCCATTCGAAATCAACGCGAAATCGTGGTATGCGCACCTCCACCTTTTCCATTTTCATAAGTGACGTTAACTTATTCAAATCGACGTCTCGCAATCGGCGTTCCATAGCCGACAAGCCGTCCAATTTATTCGGGAGCAACACCAACATTGACATGTCCGAATTTTCATATTTCATTTCCAAAGCTTTTGCATCCAAATCTGGAAATTCACCATAACTGTAAGTGTCATCATTGTACATCATATCGACGGGCACCGTCCGCTTTGGCGTCACATGGAAATTTTGTTGCTCCGTATCCGCAGCGGAGAATGGCTTCGCCCACAGGGCCTTGAAGTGTATGGCACTCACGAGTATCGCCTGCGTTTGCTCATCAAGTTCGCCTGGCGCAACCAATTCCGTTATGATATTTTGCGTTTTTTGCGCAATCCATCTGTTAATGCTCGCCGCAGGTGTGTATGGCATGGCAAAGTTTATCGCTTCGATATCGCTAGCGAAGGAGCCTGCTAATTGTTGAATGTTTGGTTGCAATGTCAGCAAGTGGCTGTGATACATTTTATTTGCCATCACAAGCTGAGTATTGCCGCTATTCAAGTGTCTTTGCAGAAAATTAAAGAAAAGTTGTGCGGTGGACTGTGGAGTGTTAGGCAGTGAAAGTGCGAGTTTTAGTTGGCGTGCTGTTTTACCGCTTGCGCCGGTGTAGACGAAAGCTAATAGCATTTGCAGCGAAATAGGTGAGTAAACAATGTTACGTTCCGGTTGTGAGCTGGCTATGTGCGGGAAAAGATCGGCGCTGAAGTTGTTGTGGGCATTCGTTGAAGCTAAAGCAGCAGTTGCGCTTGCAGAGGGGGTGCCTCCAGCAAATGAGTTAACATTGTTATTTAACACTCCCTGCGCATTTTCGGGAGTGGTGTTGTGCCAAATCGGTTTAGGAACTGGAAGGCGTGTTGCCGAAGGAAGTGGGTGCGCTTGTGGAAACGGCGGTCCTAGTTTCGAAGTCCGCGTAGCTGGCTTTGATTCGGGTAGTTGGGTGGTTGATGAAGATCCATCAGTATATAGCGGCTCTATTTGTGTTATAATTGTTCGACACGAACAATGATACCTTGGCATGTTTTGTAGCCATAGCAGGTTTGCTCGTTGTAGATCTTGTAATTCGTCAGACCATTGGTGCGACTGAGCCGTCACATAGCCGATTAGTAAAACAACTATAATTAATAGAGGCAACGAAAAATTACAATTAATTTTGATATTGCATGTCGTCATCTGACGATAGAAGAAAGGAGAAAAGGAGAAACAGATGTTCACTTTGCTAAGATTTTCGATTGAATTGAAATGCCTGCTCTATTTTTGTGATAAGCTTCCAATATTATGGGCATGTTTTAATGTTTAACATTTTAAAAATGTATGTATACATATTTCTACTATGGAAATACATAAAGGCATTTACTAAAGGAAATTTTAACCCGGCGTTGCACAGCGCGGCCGAAATCCAAAAGTGCGGCCTAAATTCGAAGTTTTAAATAAATGATTCGCAATCTCGCGTTAGGGGGTTTTCAGCGTCGCTAATTACGAATCCGCTGTCAGAATTGCAAAATTCAAAATGGCGTATCCAATATGGTGTCTGGTCTTGCGAAAAATTTGAAAGTTTTTCCGCGTTCCAAAACTTTGTAATTATCAGAAAATAAATGTGCGTGGCCGCTGTGGTGTAGTGGTAAGCGGTGCGCGCTCCCACTCCGCAGGCCTGAGTTCAAGCCTGGTCAGAACAACGTCGCAAAAAAAAAAAAAATTTTGAAAAAAGGTTTTGTCTTAACAGTGGTCACCCCTCGGCAGGCAATGGCAAACCTCCGAAGGTACTTCTGCCATGAAAAAGCTTCTCACAAAAATACAATCGCCGTTCGGAGTCGGCGTAAAACTGTAGGTGCCTCCCCTTTGTGTGGCAACATCAAGGCGCACGCCACAAGTCGGAGGAGAAGCTCGGCCAAACACTAACATATGTGTAAGCACCAATATATTATTATTATCATTATTATTATTAAATGTGCGAAAACATCAAACATTTTTGGAATCGTCTTAAAATTTTTGTATTAAAATTAAAAAATACACTCCGTTTCATAATTACACGTGCACCATATATTGACAAGTTTTAACAATTTATCTTTTTGTTATTTAATTTTACATACTTTTTTATAAAAATATAGTTTATTCTTTAACAAAGACCGAAGAAATCCCAGTTTCGAACTTTGTGCAATATTTAAAAAAAAATCGACACATTTTCATAAAAATTTCTGGGTTTTTAATTATATTTCTTAGAAGGGATATCCATCTCAAGCTTGTATAGTAGATGGTTGCATTTAGAGGGTTGCATGAGTTAACTCATGAATTAACTCGAGTCTAGCGCCGCTGCACATACGTAGATTTAAAGGATTTACGCGGTAAAAAGTTACTTTTTGAAAGTTACCTGAGAGACAAAACCACGAAGTAGGAACCAATATATAGTTCCAGGTACAAGAAACAATCCCACTACTCTTTTTTAATGGGACTGAGCGTAGCATCAGGCGATCGGAATTTGGTTGTCGCTCACTGTGTACGAATTAGTTTTTGACGTTCCTAAACTAGCAACTACAACAATGTCAATATTCTCTTCGATGTTAGTGTTTAAAAAGTTATTGGGATGGATTCTGATAAATAAGGTAAGAAGCACTTTGTTTTGACAGAACAAATATAATTTTCTGTAAACCTTGATATATTTTGAACATGCCAAAGGTAAGCTCCTTCAAAATTTTTTCTTTTCCTCAATTTTGATTTCAAATAATACTTTTAATACTTTTCCGCGTTAGTCCGAGTTACAATTTCTTTTATATTGTGAAACTTACATACTGAACTTTATACTATCGAAAAATTAGGCGACTCATACTCAATGTGGGTTGAAAAATTAAAATTTTTTGTTTTTTTGAGACGAGCTTGCTGGTGGATATGCCAATGGCTAAATTTCGAAACACTAACGATGGCAATACCAGTAGGTGCTGACATTACTGGGATCAGCTATGCGTCCATATATAGAATTAAAGTTATTTTAGAAACGATTTCAAGTGACCACAAAAATTTTTATGAGAAATACGATGAGTATGCTTTTGAAACTGCAAAATTATATATAGAGTTGTATGGATGGAACCCAATGAATCCAACCATGCACAAAATACTTATGCTTGGGGGACAAATAACTCAAAATGCCCTACTGCCGATTGGGCAGCTATCAGAAGAGGCGGCCACAAGCCGCAATAAACATTTCCGGGTATACCGACAGAATTTTGCCAGAAAGTTTGCAAGGGTACAGTGCAGTTTAGATATTTATAACCGACTTATACATTCATCGGACCCCCTTTTAAGTAGCAAGAGAAAAATTAAAAAACCCTCACGCAAAGCTTTTCTGCGACTTTAGAGCTTTTGATGTCTGCGGAACCGAACATTCAATCGAAGCATGAATTCTCTGAAGGTGGGAATGAGGAGGCAAGCGTGAATATATCTTAAGTGCTTTTCTAGGTTTCATATCTAAGTAGGTACCTACTAATTACTTTGTAAAAAAATGATTTTATTGTTTTCTCTGATGCAGTTCCAAATATTGGTATTTCCTTACTATGCGTAAATTATAAAACAAATATTATTAGATTTTGTACAAAAATTAATTGTTTTCTTTTCTTATCCTATTTTGCAACTAAAAAACCCAAAAATTGTTTTTGGCCGCGTAAATCTTGCAAACCTACGTATGTGCGCTGTGAACTCACATAACAATAACTACAATAACTGGTTTCAACACAACAGCGGCGCTAGACTCGAGTTAATTCATGAGTTAACTCATGCAACCCTCTATTGTGTAGCCCTGCCATTTGAGAAAACGTGTTGATTTCTAATATTTTTTTTTGCTGACGGTGCTAAGCACTTTCTTCCACACACGTAAAGTGTGGTTGAAATGTCATAAAAAAATTGAAAATCAAAGTGTTTCCTTAGCCAGCTGAAATTTGCATTTTTTGCAATAAAATATAATGAGCTATAAAACTGCATTGCCAACATTTTTCTTAAAATTCCGAATTTTTTTTTTAATTTGTGTGACATTTTTTAACATTTCAAATTTTTTTTGTGAAATTTTTTTTTCATTTTGGAGAAATTCTACAATAGTTTCCAACTAGTTATTATGTAACATTCACTAACCGCAACAACACAATCGACTTTCTTCAAAATAGCTACTTTCGCTGCACTTTGACTAAATTTAATTTAAACAAATGAGAATTCAAAAATCGGTCTAAAAAAATTAATCAAATCGGTTAAAAATTTAAGGCTCTATACGATTTGGGCAGTAAATTTGAGCGAAACCTGGGATTTAGAGCGAGTGCACTGTAGTGAATCCCGCTACCTACTCTTTCGTCCGTCGACCCTCAGTCTAGGTCTGTGACACCTTCCCATTCATTACTTTTTGAAATTCCAATGGAAAATTTCTTGTCCCAGCAGAGTAGTGTGATCTAGTTTTCGTAGATTATTCGGCAGGTTTTCCAGAATCTTTGCGTGTCCTAATCTGAGATCTCTCCACGGCTGGCCGCACTACAAACGCCTTGGGAGGCCTCTATTCACATGTTTAGCTATGGACCCATCCCCAAGTTCTGAAAGAATATTTGTGTTTTCGAGAAAGAGCCCAAAAAAAATTCCACCAGCCCCGTTGCACCACCATTAGCAGGGACTTGAAAACAGATTCATGATAGACAGCGTCTACTCCTTGATGGTCACGGCCTCCATGGATTTTACTTGGAAATGTGGTTTATTGGCCTGAAATCTTTCACTTTCACTTTTTTTACGACTTAAATAAAATTTACAAAATACAGTTTTTTAAGCAGGTATCAGTAGTGGGCAGAGCACTTTGGGAATATTCAATGTAGTACATGTGTAAACCAAAAATCATTCAAATCTGCCTCTGCGGCCATGCAGAGGGTCAATCTTGAAATGTTTCACATTTCTGTTTCCCTATGTAACACAAATGTGTAAAGTATATTGCATGTATCGCGTTTCCTAAACTCGAAGGTAAACTCGGCCTACATATACCATTTTTTTGCCGCAACTTATAAGGAAAGCGTACACTTCATATTTTGGTCAGCTTTTGTGCGACGACGAAAGCGATTTCTGATTTCTGATTCTTCATTTTTTATGTTTCGTTTATTAGATAGATAATGGTAATGAGGAAGTGCACTGCGACCAGAAGGTCTATTGTGCCCGTTTATTTTGTCGCTGCTTTTTTTTCAAAATTTGTTAAACCCCTTAATTTGGCGGTGGGACCTAGGGTCGTTTCCTGGTCTCAGCAACAACAACAAAAAATTGTAAGCGCCTGCCCTTCGGAAGGCAATAGCAAACCGGCGGAACTAATTTTGCCATGAAAAAGTTTCTCACAAAAAGCATTTACCGTTCAGAGGCCATTTGTGAGACAGCCTCAAGCCGCACATCACAAACTGGAGGAAAAGTTCGGATAAACACTTTGCATATTTTTATTTCACTTGTAAATAGTTTACATGCGTAAATATGTACATTAGAACGTCTCGCCTTGCAGGCGAAATAAAAAAAGTTCGCCGTACACCCGAACATACGAAGTGTTTTTGAAAAGCATCTAAAAAAATAATAAACAACCCTAGTAGTCGCCCAATTACATTTTTCTTCATATCTTCGGCATTTATAGTCGGATTTTAAAGTGTGATACTCCAATGTGTTTGTCTCGAGGAGGGGGGTTTTCCTACGGAAGTTCATTGGCCTCATGTGCTCCATTGTGGTACTCACCCACCAGATCTCAGTTGCTACCACCCTAACGTACCGCCCTAATGACAGTAAATTTAAAACCGTCAAAAATCATTAAACTTTTGCGAAAGAAATATTTCGATTAGTTAGTAGAACCCGAAATAAAAAAACATTTTATTTTTAGTTGGAAAACCTTACGGAAAAAACTTTTTTTTTATGGAGCGCCTTATGTCAAACCCCCTCCTCGAGGCAAAAAATTGGTGTATCACTCTTTAAAATCCGACTATAAATGGCGAAGATATGAAGAAGAATTTAATTGGGCGACTACTAGGGTTGTCCAAAAAAAATTTTTTTTTTATTATTTTTTTAAATCCTTTCCAAAAACACTTCATATATGGCGGTGTACGGTGATTTTTTTTTCGATACGGTCTAACGAACTTTTGTTGCCTGTAAGGCGAGACGCTCTAATTTTTTTATGGAGCAAATTAGGTTAATGAATTTCCGTAGGAAAATCCCTCTCCTCGAGAAAAAAAAAATTGGTGTATCACACTTTAAAATCCGACTATAAATGCCGAAGATATGAAGAAGAATGTAATTGAGCGACTACTAGGGTTGTCCAAACTTTTTTTTTAGTAATTTTTTAAATCCTTTTCAAAAACACTTCATATGTGGCGGTGTACGGCGATTTTTTTTCGATACGGTCTAATGTACACAGATGTATCAATTAGTACTAAGTTGCTTACAAAAAATCGCCCGCGTCATTTTAACTTAAGCACTTGTCGCTCCGCACTTGTCGCTCCGCACTTTCAGCTCAGCCTGAGTCGCAAATTCTCTTCACAGGTTTTCTTTCTCGTCGTGTACTCTACGAACGCTTGCCACTTTTATATTCAGCAGTAATAGCCCGCAATAATAAACACAATTCGCATCACTTGTTAACTAAGTTTTCATGTAATTTCTTAGTAATTGGAAAATTCTTACAAACGAATGCCCGTAAGTGTTATTTGCACAGAATTTTTTTCCTTATCATCAACTACATATGCATACATATCGTTACCTTAATATAGAAAAGCCCTAACTCACAAAAGCCCTAACTCAAATACAGTTTGAAAGTTTAATAAAAAGTAGAGTTCTCCTGTTCCAAATTTCGTCGAAACGCTGATTTTTTTTAAACGCAATATTTTATCTAGTGCTGTAGTATCTGTTTTTCCTATACTAATAGAAGGATTGTGAGTTATCTGACCGCTTTTGGGATGAATCTGAATTTCAAGTGAAAATGAGTTAGGGCCTTCTATATTAAGGTAACGATATGTATTTATGTAAAAATGTGTCTGATTTTAGTTATATGCTGGCATATTTCTTTTTTTATTCTTTTTTGTTTGATTTTTATATGTTTGGTTTTTATTTCTTGCTATTTATAACCACGACGACTACCAGTTTTCCACAATCGAATGGCAAAAAATCGCACGCGCGCTTATCCCACAACACTTTGTTGGTTGCGGCTACTGTGTCGGTGTAGCACTGATCGCACTTTTGAAAGCTTCGTTTTATAAATATTTAAGCTGAAATCGCCTTCGAAGAGAGTAATCAGCAGCGGTGATGAGGCGTTCTGATTGCAAAATATTCTTACAGCTGTGACGCGATGCTTGCGGTTTTGCCGGTTTTCATTTCATTTTGTTTTTTTTTTTTACAAATGTGGCAAAGTAAATACGTATGTATGCATTTAAACAAGTGCATCAAGTAAATGTGAGTTTTGTTATCAGAAGCTATTTATGTTAATAAAAAATAATCTGGTTCTTAATGCTGGAGATTTATTAAGAAAATACATAAATTATAACGGTTTCCAGGAATTGAAAAAAGTGATTGCTATTTGGGTTATTCAATACATTCAATTACACAAAGCAACACTAATTTTGGTGCGGCAAATTTGATAGATTTTTTTCTGCTGATTACCAATCCGTAGCTCCAGATTTTGCGAAAAACGTGGCCAAAGTGTCAAAAAATTGCGTCTTTGACAAGGTTTGTGAAGCTCTGGAGAAGAAACAAGCCACTTAGGCTTAAATTTAAGATAGAACTTTCGACAACAATCTCTCAAAACATCATCCTTGCATCTTGCCCCGAAGGTCACTTATATGCTTGAAACATAATATCCGGCGTAGCGGTGGCGATAGAAATAAATCTATCGCCACGAAACGACGCCGAACGAACTTCGCATTTAGCTTTGGCTGTGTTCAATTTCATATGCTTGCGGGTGTTTTAATTATGACAGCGCGAATTTCGCTGTGATGTGTGAGTTCCACCGTTCGCCGGTATTGTGTTTCAGCCAATATTCAGTTATTGAACAGCACGAACTGATTTTAGCGAAGCTTGAGTTCCTACCGCAATTAAGAAAAAGGTGATAGAACTTTCTAATTGGAATTTAATTAAAGCTTAAATTTTCAACAGAAAATCTCATTTCTGCACAATTACCTAACCGAAAAAGTAAACATTTACTAAAAGTGACCTACAGGTAAAAGTGCATGAATGGTATTTTCGGTGACAGCCAATGGAGTTAATGTCACTGACATTAATACACATTCCGAAAGTGAAATAATATCAATTGACTCACCCTCTTAAGGTGAAGTATGTAATGTTAGAAAAATAAATTTTGTTTTTTAGACTTAGGGCCGATTTCATAATGAAACATTAAAGTTCCTTTTGCAAAAGTTTCCTGTTAATTAAAGTGACATTTAAATGTACTGTGTCTCTTAAAGGCATCCTATCTTTAAAGTGGCTTTATGAAATCGATCGGCAAAATAAAGCATCCGTTAAATTTAAATGATTCTTTAATTTTATTATGAAATCGGCCCTTATAGCGTTTTCTTTTCTCAATGAAAATGTTGCCTCAATATATGGCAACATTATGTAAATGTTCCTCGTGCCTTGTAAAAAGTTCGCATTTTCCGTATGAGGAAATAACAAAGAAACAATGCTAACTTGACAATTAATGATTTTACTAACTTATTCGCAATTTATTTTATTAATTTTAATAAAATTATACAATTCGTTTCCATTATAACACTATAAGCCACTGTACTTACATTATTTTCCAGGCCTGCAAACTTACATGATTTATGTTTGCCGTAATTGGGTTTTTATAAAGTTTTGAGCCAAATTTTTTTTGTATACATAAGCCAAACCTCTCTAGATATTACGAATTGGGTAGCTGTGCAAGAGTAGACTTTAGCAAATGCCTTAATGATGAAATAGTTAAGTTCTTCGGCTGAAAATCTCACCGATTTTTCCAACATATTAGATTGAGTGGAAAAATATTAAATATGAACAACTTTGGGCTTGACTTAAGTGCTACGCGAAAAACAAAACATTGCAAATAAATATAGAAAAATAAAATTTTTTTATACCGTCAATGAATTGAGATTTTACGTGAAACCAGTTTTCAAGCGAGTAAGCTTGTTAATTGTCTTCAATGCTGTGACGGTCATCTCGCCGCACATTGGTGCCAGAGCACTACTTTTTTAACTGATTTGACTCATTTTTTTTAATGAAAGCTGATGAGATTAAGAAGAGATTTGTCGAGCTCGATTTTTTAATTTTTACTTCTGTACATGAAAATTTGTATTGCAAAGCGCAGAGAAAGTAGCAGTTTTGAAGAAAAAATATTTATTTTCTGATAGTATAATTGTGTACACCCACACCGCCAATTGACACCGACAGTATGGTTGCATCACGGGGCGGTGATCAACGCATTGATTTGATCCGTTGTGCTTTTGAGCGCGGTGGGGTTAGGCCTTCACAGGCAGGTACTCACGTAAAACACTAACACATCTGTAAGGAATGGCTCGGGACCTATCGAAGGCAAGGCTGCCGCTGTTCGGGCTAAGCCGTCCGCTATCTCATTCCCACGGAAACCCTTGTGATCTGGTGCCCACAGTAGCTGGGTGTTATTAATCTCTAGAAGGGTGTTAAGGTTCTCAATGCATTCAAGGAATAAAGATGATTTTATCTCAAAGGATGATAATGCCTTACGTACTGCCTGGCTTTTAATATAAACAAATAAAAATTTAAAAATCGGGCGGCTCAACAAATCTTTTTTAAATCTTATCAGCTTTAACTTAAAAAAAATAATCAAATTGGTTTGAAAAATGAATACTCCAGACTATTTTGACAAGTAAATTCCAGTTTGACACCACTGTGCGACGGTTTTCAAAATGTACTTACATATGTACATACATACATGCATACATATTAATGTAACTTCATAGATAGTAATATATATATATATATAGATAATATATAAATATGTACATACGTAGGTATTGCAGGGTACCGCTGGCTGGTTTTAAAACAGGAATTCCCCAAGTAATGCTGTTACGTATACCCATGTATCTACATATATTTGTACATAAATATTTAAACAACACGTTGTGAAGCGAATGCTGAGCACAGAGAGACAGTAAACAGAGAATTTGTGTATATTTTTCTGACAGGTTCAAAATATGCTTTATTTGCATTTAATTGTTATATTATACTTTGTTTACTTCCTTTTCAAAAATTGTTTTGGATTTTTGAGTTCAACATTTATTTGTGTTACTTCGAACTGCTTCCAAGAAATAATAAGAAATGTACAATAAAATCTAGCCATTTTTGAGTGCGTAAAGAAATTATTTCTAAAGTTAAGCACATTGGCCAATAGGATGTCTGCCTCTTCCTCTGTTACAGTGTCCTCCGTTTCCAGATAATAACAGCAACGGTAGAAAGCGCTCTGATCCATTCTAAGTCTGACTACTTGAGGATATTTGTTCCTCTCCATTCCCATTATAAATGGTTGAAGGTTTTTTCGCACAGAAAACACTGCACGCTCGTGGGCCCATCTCCCGTCCCTTGATAAAAAAGTTAGTGTACCTCGATTTGCTACTCTTTACAAACGCTTTCGTACCATGCATCATTGTCCCATACCAAGATCTAAGAATAAAAAAAACACGCGTGTAGCACCGTAAACGTGGTAGAAGTGATACTTCTTAACAATTCGGAGAAATTAAGAATAAGTGAGATTTATTATGGAAATAAGAGAGAAAATCTTAAAATATATACTACAAAAATTTTATTGTGGAATTTGATACTTTCAAAGCTGATATTATAAATGTTACATAATTCTACAGTGCCAGTCCTCAGTTAGCCTGCACCCGGCAGCTGGATCTAGAAAAGCGAGAACCGCCAAAACCCATCAGGCGAGCGACTTGTATGAAAGGTGTATATAGCAGACACTACCTTTACAATCGGCTACCGGTTAACCGACCGCGTCGACGGAACGTGAGAAATAACTCAAAGGGTTGATCTTATTGATTGGGGGTTTCCCGTGTTTTTTTTTTGAACGATCGCCTGAAAGATTCAACAAGTTCAAATGTGATGAAAGCCATTAGTGCAATACACTAAGATCGATTTTAATTTTCAAACTGAATACAAAATGTTTGTTTACTCCAGAAGTAAGCAAAGTGCACATATCTGTAAACAATTAGATATTTTTATGCTTCAGTCTCTGGCTCTGAAGTTCAGAGCACGAGCCAGGCTGTGTTGTATTCGTTTATTAACTAAAATGGAGTATTTATACACGCATCATATGCATATACTAGTATTTACTAACAAGCATGCCCAATTTGTTGTTTTGATATGGCTTTGCTCCAATTATGTTCGAAAATGCAGCTGCCAATGGGGTTTAGTATATGTAAATATACGTGCATACATACAAAAATACCTATGTACTTTTATACTTGTAAACATTTATTATTCTCGTCATATGTTCGATTTGGAGCAAAATGGACCGGATGAGCAAAATGTGCAAGTAAAAATAGTCTCATTAATTAAATTTAGTTTACTTATGACTTTCTTCTAGTTATCAGAATTCCATTCCTCCTTCATAACCAGAGCTTGTATGTATAATTGAAAGTGGGGGCATTGTAAATAGCTTTTAGAATTGCTGTCTTTCATGTAGCAAAACCAAGATAATCAAGTAAGTAATGAGTAGGAATACTTTTTTAAATTTACTTCCTCATTTCTCTCAGTAAAAGTGGAAGTACCTCATTAGTAATAAATTTATAATATATACTACATTTATACCATTATCTACATAAGGTTGACCCGAGAAAAAAGGTCCGTTATTATCGTCTATTTGGAATGTTATTTTCGTCATAAAAAATATATATCGCAATATTCACCCATGGCGAGAATATCAAGAAAATGTAAATTTCCTCATGAAATTCTTAAAAAACTTTTAATGATTACTTTCTTGGTCTATCCATGTGATTCTTGTTAAGGGCCATATAAATCAAGTTTCTTAAAATTGACATTTGGAATGTTGTTTTATAAGGACGGTATTTCTGTACAAATGTATGTATGTATTTATGTAAATCAGGGTGTCCATCGAAAAAAAGCCATACATATTAGCAATTATGCATATGTGTACTTCTTAAGTGCCACTTAACAAATCTTAAACGGCGTTTCCACGACAAACGAACTACGTGGTTCGCTCTCTCAATTACGAATGGCGAATCACCCCGTTTACGCGGCACATTCTTAATTGGATTTGAGTAAGGGTGGGTAACTCAGCAAATTTACAGGAGTTGATTCAATGACTCTAACTCACTTTAAGGAGTCAGCTCATTCAACTAACTCATTTGACTCTTTCCATGTTACATTCGTTCGTATCATAGACTCTTTTTGTATGTGATTTTTTGACTCATATTTTGAAACTGAATGCCAATGTTGGAATTTAGATCGCAAATTAGGAACAAATGCAGAATATCTACAATTCTCAAATTAAAAAAAAAATTATTGGGTTCGATAGGGACGACTGAGCTGATCATAACGGTATGTTTTTTTTTTTGCGGAAACAACAACAACAGAAGTTATTAAGGGTCAAAGTTGAAATTATGCATTTTTTTAAATCAATATTTCTCGAAAACTTGTCAATGGATTTTGAAAATTTTGGTGTCATTCAATAGAGAACTTATTTCTCTTTAATTTGATATATATGTT
>JAPVRG010256174.1:6830-17305 GCA_029783565.1 Rhagoletis cerasi
CGGATCAGAGATGCCAATAGAAGAAGCGGGTAACTCCGTACTACCACCGTTTAGTGATCACGTTAGGCAAATTGATGAATACACCGTGGCCGTGACTAATGACTTGTGGAACAAACGGGAAGACTAAGAGACCATAAGATTATTAAGGCCGCGGCTTAGTAGGAGAAAGACGAGGGACCTACTGAAACTCAATAGGTCTGCAGTAAGGGTCCTTACAGGTGTCATCACAGGACACTGTGCTATTGCACCAATGCTCCAACGATGGCTAATACCAACAAGTACTCTCTGCAGAAGCTGCCGTGATGAGGATGAGGAAGCGTCAATTTACCACTTTCTGTGTCGATGTACGGGCCTTCAATCGAAGCGCCCCAAGTACTTGGGTTCACGCTTCTTCAACAGTCTGGACGAGATAGCGATGGTGGAACTGTTGGATCTCCTCGGCTTCATTAGGGATAGCAATTGGTTTAGTAGATTAATGACTTGAGAGTACTCAGCTACTCTCCCGGTTATGGGTACGTGTCTCCTCCTGACACTCGCTTGAAGAGGGAACTCACAATGGACAATTCTGTCTCTGAGTGGATGTATTGAATAACAAATACACGCCCTTGTAACCTAACCTAGTGTAGGAAGGAATATCAAGGAAAAGTGCAAACAATGTTTCTAAACAATGTTTATAAACACTATTGCTTCTTGTTTTTTTGCACCAGAGTGCACGCTAGCGGCCGTTTTCGGTAAAAATAAATTGCAGATTCAGATTTCTCGCACCGAAAAACCCACAAAAAGGTCTTTTGATTTGTAGAAATATTTCCATTTAAATTATTTTCAGTTCATTAAATACTCCACCGCGGCACTAACTTCAAATTGAAAAAAAAATGCTTAAAATCATCAACCTGAGAAAACTGAGAAATTAATTTTCTATATACAACCTTGGCTTTCAGAAAAACTTGGTTTCATCAATTCCCTAGCCGACTGTCGAACAGTGTTAGAACTCCAAATTATTAACTATCATAGGATTCGTAGCTCAGATAAAAGCAGCGTAGTTAATAAATAGCGCGAATAACAGTGTACTTATGCATTTAACAGTGTATTAATGTGCGTATAGATTCGCAAAAATGATAAAAAATAATCATTGAATTCCTTATCATTAACCATTTCAAAGTAATAAAACTAAATAGCAAATGAATACTTACATACATAAATAGGAAATAGGTAATAACCCTAAACTTCAAATCATACCAAACCAAACAGCGTATTTGGATGTTTGTTATTGATTTTGTTTTGTTTTCTACTTTTTTTTTTTTTTGCTATTCGCAACTCGCTGTGTATTCACACTACCTTTATTATCTACTTACATACATATATGTAGAGGAAATGTTGTGCAAATAGTAATTGGCAAATCGAATTGAATTGCAGTAATAAATAAAAATAAAAATTCGCTCAGCTGGTTGTGATAAGAATTTCTTTTGAAAACTGCGCACATAGATGCTATTTAGTATTACTCATTTTGACTTTTGTTTTTCATTTTTTTGCTGATTTCGTTTGAACTAGAAATAAGAAATACAGCTTCTGTGTAATCATCGCTTTGTTTTGTTTAAGAAAAAAATAAATAAAATAAAGAACAACCCTTATATGTATGTATGCACTTGCATACATATGCACGTACAAATTTGGGCACATCTTCTTTGACCTACCGCTTGCGTAATCGGATTAGCTAACTGCCTTTTGCCAGGCCTGAGTACTGCTAAAATTGCAAGCCTCGGGGAGCTACATGCGAATGAACGCTGCCGAATGACAGTTTTTTAATCTTCGATCGTCTTTGATAGCCATACAAATGTACTTTTAATTGGTTTTGGTTATTGAGAAAAAAAAATTGGTCTTGATGCAATTTTTATTTTTACTTTTTTGGATCTTTATTACTCTATGTTCTCTTAGTCATATTTTTCGTTATATTTGAAATGCAATATATGTATAAGTATAAGAAGGTATATATACAGGGTGTCCCAGAAGTCGACGTCAAGCCGGAAACGGGCGACAGGCCAGGTCATAATAGTCATCAGAAAAATATAAAAAAAAATCGATGTCTTGTATGTATTTTTGAAATTATAGGTGCTCAAAAAAAACCAAAAAAAACCTACACCCTGTGATGTTTTTTTAATTCCCGTTAATACAAATTTCTACTCTTTCTCAATTTTATTTTTATTATGTAATTCTGAGTCATGCTGCCGTAAACAGTCGTCTAAAGTTTATAGCCAACTGCTCTAGCTTGGAAGAAAATTACACTTTTTTCCCAAAAAAAATTTAAATTTAATGCTTCGCCCAATTTTAACTGACTGTACTGAAAAAAAATGTACTACACTAGTTTGGCAAGTAACTTTGAAAGTTGGCGCATTTAATAAGGATTCCAAAATGGTATGACACTTGCTAGATTGTTTCTTAATTTACGGACAATGCTGATTTTTGTAAAGAAACTCAGTTTGGAAAATTGTTTTCTTACTTTAACATAAAACGATTAAAGTGTACCCAAGACTTCCTTGAAGCCTTAACTTTTAAGGTAATACTAGTTTGAGTGAGACGGAGAGAGCCACTTCACGAAGTGTGAACGAGACAGAGAATGACGCAACTATGTCCTGGCCTGTCACCCGTTTCGGGCTTGACGTCGACTTCTATGACACCCTGTGTATGTATGGGCGCAACACAAAAAAGTAGCGGTTTTTCCACCGGTCTTATAAAATTTATTATATTAGGAGAATATTTTGATTTACGCGAGCTGGACCGATTTAAAAATACATACAAAAATTGAGCTTTTTATAAATAAAATTAGTTTTTCTAAAAATATTTTTTCCAAAAACTAAATCCAGTTGATAGAAAAGTTTACTTAAAAGGTCTGCATAGAAATTTTTAAAAATTGTATCAATGGAGGTATTTTCAAATCGGTCCAGCTCACGTAAATCTTAATATTATTCTGAAATATTTTGGTCGTAGTCTTAAAATATAATAAGTTTTATAATTCCGATAGAAAAAAGTACCAATTTTCTTTTTTTTATGTGTAGAGTGATCCACCCTAATGTAAAAATTTGTTGTTGTATTTTTTACACTGAGTTAACAAGTGTACATATTATATTTTTTAAATTTGTGGCGTACAGTTTGAAAATATACATTAGGGTGGTCCAAAAATCTATGGGAGAAAAGTAAAGTCAGAAATTTAATGCGCTCACCCCCTAGGATTGTTCTATACCGAAAAAAAATTATACCTCTGTTTTCTTATTTTAAAATAAAAATATATATAGAGGACGCTCAAAGCGCTCAAAGATTCCCATGTATTTTGTATGGGAAAAAAATACTTTTCGTAGAAATGGAATAGAATCCATGCAAATCAAAATCTTTCAATCGGTAAACCCTGCTTCGCTTCACAAGATTTCAGAGAATAATGCCCAATTCTTTGTTGAAACATTTTTTTAATGTGAAAAAATAGTAAGAAATAATTTTTAACGCTTCTTTTTGTATTTTTGATTTTTTTGGGATTTTTCGGAGACCCTTAAAAAATAATTAAAATTAAAAAAAGTTTAAATAAGCAATTGGGCATTATTTTCTTAATTCTTCTGAAGAGACGCAGAGTTTTCCGACTGAAAAATTTTGATTTTCATAGATTCTATGCCATTTCTACGAAAAGTCTATTTTTCCCCATACAAAATACATAGGAAACTTTAAGCGCTTTGAGCGACTTCTAAATATATTTTGATTTTAAATTAAAAAACAGGGGTATACTCTTTTCGGTATAGCATAATCATAGGGGGTGAGAGCATTCAATTTGCGACTTTACTTATTTTGGACCACCCTAATGTACATACATATGTATGTTAATAGTTATTACGATAATTGCAATTAGCATGTGTGCGCTAGAAAATTCAACTAGACGTGAGTCGGTGTTTGATGGCAGGAAAAGTCTAGTTCAAAAAGAAAAAAAAACTATGAACTTAAAGATGAAAATTAGTTACGAAACTCGAAGAAAAAATATGTAAAATGCTTGCAATAAATAGGGCCAAAAGTTTTTGAAATTTTTTCTAAAAACCGTCTTCATTGGAATGACGCCGGAATCAATCGCTAAGGCAGGTGCAAATATTTTCAATTCTTTGTACGGAATGAACTTTTCCGCTTCCTTTTTGTTAAAACATGTCCCATGAAGAGACTAATTTACGCTTTAATGCCCAAAGGGCTACAAGACCAATTTCATTTTAGAGAAATTAACTTTGAAATGTTCTTTACTGGAAATCTTTTCCAATGCTGAGTTCATTGATCGCCACTTATTCGCCAAAAAAGCTTCAGCTCACAGGGTCGATTTCTTACCTAAGCGTCAGTAATCTATTCGATTAAGATCTACGTACGTTGGTAGACAAACGGCTTAGATATGAAATGCAAAACGGATTTAGGCAGTTATGAACCCTTCAATGGGAAGCTAGTTCACTGTGTTATCGTTGAAAACAGTTCGGAACGACCATATCAGCTATTTCCTATAACATCCAAGCTTGTTTTAAAACTCGTCAATTATTCGTCGCGATAAATACGGTAACCCAGGGGGTATACTCTGTATTGCGATTCGAAAGCCAATGCGATTCGAAAGTCGACACAGACTAATACAAATTCATAGTGTTAAGTATCCGAATCCGAATGATTTTCCTTCGAATCGCAATACAGAGTAGACCCCCAGTACTGTACTAGGTTTATGAAGTCACTGATGATAAAGCGAGAGAAGGATCTTTATTCGTTCAAGTCCCAGATGGCCTCCTTTGAGACTTTAAATTTCTGAATAAGCCTAAAGCACAGTTACTAAACTAGGCTCTTCGGAAGGAAATTAATAAGTCTTTTAAATAGAGCTGTCTGCGGGTTACTCCCGGTTTATCCCAGTGGCCATAATTATCTTCATTCTCAGATGCACTGAATCGGCATGCCCACAGGAAAGTAATGTAGACTTTTCTTGAGATCTGAGACATTAGAGTACATACTGTATTATCTTGTCTACCCGACAAAATCTATGTACATTAGGGTGTTTTTTTTTTTTTGGCGAGTATTTTTTTTCACTCCCACCTCGTAATTTTGTGGAAAATACCTAAAAAAAAGCTCCCTGAAAATTTTAAACCTTAATATCAACATTAAGTAACCACCCAAGGCGTGATTTTTTTTTCTTTAAAATTCTACAGCTCAGAGGCATTTTATGGTATAATCTTGGTCAATGATAGAATTTCTTCAGAATTGAATGCTTTACAAAAGTGTCCAGTGTGGCGTAACCCTTACTCCCACCAGCGCGTTAGTACGGGTCACTAAGCCCAATTTTTTTTTATTAAATTCCGTTTTTTGGCCCCTATCTCGTAAACAACAAGAGCTACAGAAAAAATGTATATGAAAAATGTCTAGGAAATGCAATTCCAATCAACTTTTCAATCATTTGCAACTTAATAAATAAATAAGTCATAATTTATGTGGCAATAGAAATTAAAAGATCAGCAATTTCTACAATTTGGCTCAATAATCCATGCAAATTCCACACTGCCTCAACTTCAAAGCCCAATATCTCAAAAAATATCGATATAAGCGATTTGAAGTTGCTGAACTTTTTTGTAGGAAATTGAATTTTCTACAAGTTTGTCATTTAAATTTTTTCTGTTGCTTTTGTTATTTACGAGATAGGGGCCAAAAAACGATAATTTCATTAAAAAAAATTGGGTTTAGTGACCCGTACTAACGCGCTAAAGCTAAAATTATGTAAAAAGCTAAACTTTTAACTAAACTTTAGACCATAAGCCGCAACTTTTTACATAATTTTTGGTATAAGACTTAAAAAACAGAGTATTGCACATGTTTTTAATTCTTTATGAATTTCTTTCGCAATTGGGAAAGCTTTTTGGAATATATGTTTACTAAAAAAATTTTAATATTAGGAAAAGTAGTTAGCAAATCGTTCTAATATCATAAAATTTTAGTACGTGAAAGGCGAAATATGTAGTTATCGATTGGCATTATCAAGTTTGGCCTAAGTGGATTTTTATTTTTTTTGCTTTTGGTTGTCTCTTTTCAGGATATGCCCATATGTAATACATTTCGAATCGTATACAGCCGAATTGTTTGGGATTAGGTCTAGCAAAGTTCTTCCATCATTTATAAGGCAAACTGAAGGTAACTTTGGGCCTTTAGGTTTAGAAACACATCGTTGGCACTCAAATAATATTTTAGGCCAACGAACTAACTAATACTGGGATTACTACTCAGTGCATATGTTTATAGTTATCGGTGCACACAAAGCCCATACACATGAATTCCATACTTCCGAACCGCAAATGGCAAACTATAAAAACTAGTACTCGCTGTAGTTGCCCATTAAATATAAATTACACAAAGTGTCACATATGTTATGCAAATTTGTTAGTATATAGCTTGAGATTTTTTAAGAATTTTAATTATACAAAGTTTTACTTTTTTGGTTTTTTTTTGTTGACTTACCGAGTTAATTGCAAGCAACTATGTTATTTACACTCTCAAGTCGCTGTGGTTGCTGAGATTAAGGCGTGCGCTGTTTTTAACACACTTTTTGATTGCTTTTTTCACTTTAGTTTATTTATCTTGCTTTTTCACGGCTCAGAAAAATTTACATTTATAGAATATTCGCTAAATGTGCAAAATATCGTAATGAGCTCGCCGGCGGGTGATTAAGATTTACTTTATTAGTTTATTTTTGTTTTCAACGTTTTTTTTTGCCTTCGCTTTCGTACTTTAATTAATTTTTGCTTTTAACTCTCGAATTAATCTTTGTTTTATTTTTGCACAGCTGTAATGTTGCTGTAACTATGTAATATTACAAAAATTTACGTACTTTGTATTTCTTGTAATTTGCCACTCGCAAGACTTTGCGAGCTCTGTCGGTAACGGTTGCTACTGAGAAACGCAAAACAAACCGATAATCGGAAAATGTAAATATAAATGACTTGAAAGTAGAGGTAATAAAAATACAGAAATACATACATACATATGTATGAGTATGAATTTGCATAGGAGTGGCGACCGGCAACCACGTTAACGCCGATATTACAAATTTTATTGTTGATAAACAACAAAATGAAACAGCCCTTAACAGTGGTGATAGGCGCGCCGTAGCGGGGCTTAAGTGTTTAGGTCGCGTTGCCTTAGACGACCGGCCGACAGACGAGCGACCGACGGCCTTTAAGCGCAGTTCAGGGTTGGTCAAAAAGGTGAGAAATAAATGTATGTAGATATATGCTAATGTACAAATATTATGTTTAGAGCAGCAAACTCATTTTGGTGTGTTTACGCTAAGCACTAAGCGCTTTGTGACCAGCCAGAAAAGTCCAAACACCAAAACACAAAAACAAACAGTAACCAACTTGAGCGCATTTACAGTCATTTACATATCTCGGCCACATGCAAGCTTCATACTACATATATAACAGCTGGTTAACGGTTGCAGCCTTAAAGCAGCGCACAAAGCAAACAGAGGTAATAAACAAACAAAATGTAAGCAAGAAAAGGCACAAAAAAGCACAAAAAATTTCTTGCTAATTTTCGCAAATCAAAAACTTCTTTCCACATACATATTTGACAAAATTCTTTATCATTTACGAAAGAAAGCATAGTTTAAGGCGTTTACACTTGCAGCTAACCCAAAATTATTCAGCAAAAATGTGTTTTTCTAACATTTTTTTCTTGCTTGTGCAGTGGCACACACCAGCACTCAATCACTCACAATTTCCTCAATTATTTACATATTCTTCTGTTTTCCAATGTAATTTGCACTAAATTCCAACGCACAACACTTTTTTGCTTGCGAGAGCTCCTTTCATGCGCGCAGCGAAAGGATAACTAACTGCAAAACTTTTTAGTACGTCTGACATTTACTCACGCGCTGTTAAATATTGCTGATTTCTGTTTTGGCCACACAACAAAAAACCACCAAAAGCAAGAAAAAACCCAAACGGAAACAAAAACATAGGCAACTTGCTGGCACCTACTTACATAGTACATATGTACATTCAACTGAGCGTAGCTTATATCGTGCAATGCCGCCGCCTATTTATGCATTGCTCCTACATTATTTTGTGCGACCAAGAAACGATAAGAACACAACCACTTTAACCGATAATAGCAAATACATATCTGCTTATTGGTACACACTCGCTTGTCGGTTGCGCAGAAACAGTAAAATTTTAACGATAAATATCAATTTGAACGCGTATCGTTGCTCTGTCACACAAAACAACGTTGAATAACGCTGGATATCTGCTTGAGACTGAAGTGGAATATATAAAAACCAATTGATAAATGCTATCGCTTAACAGTGCAACTAACAGCAAGCAGCACTGCAAAGGGTCGCTGGCTAACAGCGTATTGAAATGTAAAATAACAGCGTGGGGCGCAACAATTGACATGTGGAACGGAAAGAGCTGTCTAAAACGAATAGCCGACTATAATGCGAGCGCCAGCACAGCTAACGGCTTTTACCAGGTTCATATTAGCAGAAAATTGCGGTAGTTGCTCGATGTTAAACGGGGCGATGTCTGTTAAATAATTTAACATTCTCTGGTAGCGTTAACAGTGAATTAACTATGCAGATGTTAATAACAGTTTTTACACAGTTTTAACTCTTTAATTGGTCCCAAAAGTTTTGGTTAGCTTTGGATTTAATTTCTTTTGGCAAAGGTTTAAAACCTTTTCAAAACTGGTACGTAAAAAGTAGCAAACTTTAATTTAAAACGCATCTCTGTGCGTATTACTTTTGCTGCAATTTTTTTGTTGTTTTGCCACGCTACATAGTGGGAAAATGTTCAATCTAGCGCGAAGAAAATCAAATTTGCCAAAATTTTGTAATATTTTGATGGGAGTTTGTTGTCAAATCCTCATACTTTACGATTCCATAGTATTTTTCAGTTTCACTTCCTCATGCAAATTTTGTGCGCAGTTTAAAAAAAATTTGTTTGGCCATCTGAATATTGTCTGACGAAGCTTTCGTGGCAAGGAATAAGCGCACTTTCGAGTGCACAATACACGCGAAATTTCTCGCGTAAACCCAATTGAGGATTTATTCAACGCGTTATTGATATCTTCTGATCCAATTATTTCTTCAATATGTAAAAAACCACTGCACCACCAAAATGCAACGCCTTTGAACCAAGAGCCTTATTGTAAGCTCAAAACAAGCCAGGCATGGATAATGTAAAGATCGAAGATGCCTCGGATATTGTCCTCTTTGCAAATAATCACCTGAAATGTCAGAACCACCTATGGGGAAGGTGCCTCTAACCAACGACTGGATGTCTTAAAGAAGTATGAATGACATCACCACAGAGGCTGTAAGAAATTTGCAGCTGTGGTACGTATTACAGCTACTCAATCAAACTATGTTTAGCAACATTAGTCTAAGTTGTGCCCCGACGAAAGAGAAGAACGAAGTGATCAAAGCTCGATTCTATGAACATCTGCAAAATGATAACGAGCATTGTCCCCACAACATGTTAACCTTTTGCTTTGCGGAAAAATTGCTATCACGACAATGCCTCCGACATCGAATAGAAGCTGATCGATTTCGCCGCGCTACGAAACCTCATAGTGAGTCGGACCAGACACCAGCATCTAAGCATCCTTATATCAGCTTCCCTTATAAAAGGGAGAAGAAGAAAATTGATCACATTATGATAGACGGAAGATACGTTTTGAGCCTTCTTGACGTGCGTTACATGGCAAAAGTCATGCCGACTCAGATCACAACCTTGTTGCAGCTAAGATCCCGCGTGAACATCTGCGCAATAAAGATGTGTCAGACATCGCAAAGGAAGTCACACCGGTAGCTTTGAAATTTCACATTACAACATCGCTCGGAAAAAAAAGAAAAGGAACAGTGGGATTTCATCTTATAATCCATTCGTACCGTTGCGGAGGAGTTGGTTGGTTATTACCAACAGCAGCAAACAAGTCACCCTGCAGATAATTAAAATGCGAGCTACAATAGAACAATACCAAGACAAGAGGAGGGTGGACTGGCGTATTTTAAAGACAAAGAAAAGTTAGGCAGAAAGACATAGGTTCGAAATGCTGGCAGGACCGCCAAGAGACAATTTTTTATCAAATTTATCAACTTAGAAAAACATTTTCATCTTCCAGCTTAATTTCCGAGAAATGCGGGCCCTGATAACTCCGAGCCCGGGGGAAAACACCTCCAACCCCTAGCACTCTCATCATGCCTGTATGCTGGCAGTTAGGAATGCGACTCGGAAAAACATGTGGCGGTTTCACATTTGCTAGCGCTTGGCCGAGCTTTTTCTTCGATTTGTGGTGTTCGCTTTGATGTTTTCACATAAAGGGGAGGGACCTTACCATTTTATAGCGTGGTTTAAAAGTAACAAAGACCTCGGCGCCGATGGATTACTAGCTGAGCTGTATGTATGTAGCCGGTGGCGAAAAGCTGGCTAGCTGCA
>JAPVRG010256198.1:582-17523 GCA_029783565.1 Rhagoletis cerasi
CATTGGCCTTTGTGCGCGTGTGTGTGCGCGTGTGTGAGCGTATATGTGACGCTATGTTTATGTAATTGGCATTGGCTGGCCATTGTGCGTGATCAGGAAACAATTAATGCCACTCAACTACAACTGCAACAACTTTCTTTTCTAACTACTATGGACATAGTTTTCAAGTACAACAAATTGTGCTTCTATTTCATCATAATTGTAGTACATAAGTAGATATTGTATTACCAGTGTGGTGGATTCTCCAGCTAAAGCATTCCACTCTTGGCCATTTTTGTTTTCCACCTCACTGTTCCCCTTTGCCTTTGGTAATGTTTATTTATTGACTTTATCAAGGTTTTCCTTTTGGTCTGCCGAGCAATTAAGTAAGATTTCATCTTTGCATTGTAATTAGTTGATTGCTCATTGGCTTGTTTTCGGTTATACTCATACATATGTATGTACACATATACATATTTACTGCACATGCATATTTGCATAGAGATATGAGCTTATTTTCACATCGAAAGATTCTTCTTGGATTGAATGTTTACTCTGGCGTTGGTTGGCTTTGGATGCAGGGCGTCTTATTATTTGTACCAATCATAGTATTCTTACATCAACATTATTGAGGGTGTCCAAGAAGTACAACGACAAACGAGAAGGTAGATGGGGGGCTGAGCTCTCTGATAAGCAAACATTTTTCCAGTAAAAGTGTCACCGCTTTTGCCGGTGGTTGAAGGCGTCGACAGAGGCCGATAAACGCGGATAGGATAGGTCGTATTACAATTAAGTAAATCCAGTACACTGTGTGAGGTTTAATATCCAATTCTTTCCTATAGCCATTTTGCAGTCGTAAGTTCTTTAAATTTACATCCTCAACGTTGCCTTTCCAGGTAAGTTTTCTGTCCAATACATTTTCTTTTAATTTTATTGTTTTGGATTTTTACCAGTTTGAATTTAGCGCAAAGCGGCTACTGTGGATTAGTGGTTAGAAGTACGCAGTACCATTCCGCAGGGCCTGGTTCGAGCCGAGTTTCCGACCAACATAAAAAAAGAAGAACAAATTTTTTTCTAAAAGCGGTAGCCCCTCGGCAGGAAATGGCATACCTACGAGTTATTTCTGCTTAGAAAAAGCTTCTTATAAAAATACAATCGCCGTTTGGAGTCGGCTTGAAACTATAGGTGCCTCCTCTTTGTGTGAAATCATCAAGGCGCACCGCCACAAATCGGAGGAGAAGCTCAGCCAAACACTAACATATTGTGTAAGCGCCAACCGATTATTATTATTTAACGCCAGTTCATCGGCGTATGCAATTGCGTTGCAAACTGTGCCATGTTTACTTTTTAATTTCAAAGGATTGAGGAGAGTACTCTTCCTTGAGTAGTGCCCCTTGTTGCACATCTTGTGATACGAGTATGAGCGTCACCCATCCTCCAAATCGAATTATTTTCTAATTGATAAGAATACAAAAAAAGTTTAACAAAGGTCGATTCAGCCCAACTTGGAGCAGTGACTCTGCGATCGCTTCTGGGAAAACGTTACAGAAGGCTCCTTCTACATCTAGAAAAGAAAACCGGTTGTTAGCGCCTTGGAATCCAAGGATTTCTCGGAATCGGTAACCAATTTGTGGAATGAGGTTACCTCAGATCTGCCTTTAGAAAATGTATGCTGTTAGTCAAAGGTTGGATTATTTTATTGCCGAATAAATGTTAGCAAGAAAGTAGAAGGGCTTTTCGAGCGAAAATAATTAGGCTTGACGTGACAGGCTCTGCTTCCTTTCGTTATGAAAACGAGCACTGCCATTGCCCACTCCTTTGATGCCTTGTAGATTGCTGCTAGATGAGAGAGAGGTGGGCCAGTTGCGCTAGGAAGAGGCTAGCCAACTCAATCGATTTGAAGGGCTTAAAAGGACTTAACGACTTTTTCACTTTCCTATGGATTATGAGGGCCTCCCCGTCGGATGTGCTTCTAGCGCAGGGACCACGGTACTCGGTTCTGCATTACAGACGGGGAAGTGTGTATCAGCAAGTTGTAAATAGCAGTAAGTTGTAATTTATTTACACTATGAATCGTTATGAAAATGATTACTTTTTATCAGTTAAATTTGCAAACGATTGTTATGTATTAAATAATGCAGCAATTGGCCTAAAGCGATTTTTAATATATTCCCATTATTTTATTATAGTTAATGGCCAATAATGAGCAAGTTGACATAAAATAAATGCGTCACTTATTTATATGGACATACATACATCCAGAAGCATATTAGCGACGCATTCAGAAAATCTTTTGCGATTGCATAACTACAAATCTACGCACTTGTATTAATAATATACAAAATATGTTGGTGAAATTACAAAGTTTCTTCCTTCGTAGCATATTAGCAACGTCTCGTTCTTCCTTCGTATACATGTACCTATGTATGTTTATTCTACATGTGTATTGTACATATTTCAGCTTGCATACGCTAAGTTCTCAATTTCTTGTTATTAAATTTCTTTACATTTATTAATTAACGTTTCTATAGGAAATTAATTTCATATTACCAGTTATTTATTTAAAATTTTCTCTTTTAGATAAGTACATTAGGGTGGTCCTTAAATGTAGGAAGATAAGTTTTACATCAGATTTATTTATCCTCAACCCCTACGTCGATACTACTATAGTCGAAGATATCATAAATAAATTTTAGTCCCGATTGGATATGGCTAAGGCGTGTCGCACAGGGGGAAAAGTTCAGATTTCTCTATGGAAATTCAAATAATCAAAACCAATTTTTTTTTTTCATTCAATACCCAGAATCGATACTACTACATTCGAAGATATCACATATACACTTTGGTCCCGATTGGAGACGGTTAAGACGTGTCGCACAGGGGTCAAATTTCAGACTACCCTACGTATCCAATCGAGACCAAAATTTATATGCGCTATCTTTGACTATTGTAGCATTGATTTTGGGTATTAGTTGAAAAATAAATAAATTTTAATTTTTTGAGTCTTCATAGGGTAGTCTGAACTTTAACCGCTGTGCGACACGCCTTAACCGTCTCCAATCGGTAACAAAATTTACACATGATACCTTTGACCGTGGTATTCCCCATTAAAGGGGTAAGACTAAAAAATCGTTCATTTGATTTTAAGGACCACACTAAAGTACGTACATATTTGTGTATGTGTTTATTTGTTAAAAAAATGCTTATTAATCGGGCTTTTAACAATATTAACGAGGTATTTAACAAAATGTTTACTATGTTTATATAATTTTTTATCGCCAATAAATCGCAATAAATTTAAATAAATTATATGCTGCTATGAAATTGATACAATTTATGAGCGTTTATTTATTTGTATGCAAATATTGGTTTAAATATGATTGCAATAAATTACATACTTTTTACTGAAAAAAGACGATAACAGAAGCGAAAGGAGAAGTGATAGTTTGCAAATATGTAACTTCTTCATAATAGCCAATCGATTAACTTAAACCATCATAAAAAAATTTTGTTTACTTCTGTGGCGTATAGTCAGTTTCATCGCAAGTATTTTCCGGAGTTGCTTGAAAGTTATTTCCGCCAGTTATTTAAGCGGTAGAATTTGGGGCTGTTATGTATTTCGATGACCATCTAATTTCGAGAAGGCAGAATAGACGTTGCGTTTGTTGCTACCACAGTCTCACCGCCTGCCTCCCTATAAAGTCTCAACTCACCAGGAAGAATTCCTAAACTTCCCTGCCTAAAATTAAGTAATCGCTCTGTTTCGGTTTGAGATGATGTCATGAAGGGCTTGCTTTTCCCCATTTGATGTACGTTATAGAGCCGCAAGCCTGAGCAACCTTCTACCTATTTACAAGCTCTCTTCTAACTTTTTGACAGACCAAATATTTTATTTTGTTCACTAATGCCCGAGTGCCTCTGTCCAGTTTCATCTTTGTCAAGCTTGAACCATCATAATACCTATGCTTTGCTGATCGTTGTTGTTGTAAAAGTTCCATAAGAAGGGAGGAGCATACCACATTTGAGAGCCTTTGGCTACTTGTTTGACCGCCCACTTTTGGAAGCACTATCTAGTCTCTTTGAATATTATACTCAGCGTGTTGTAATGCTTAACCTAGCGTTGATAGCTATACCCAAGTACTTGATGTACCGACTCGATTTCATCGATGCAGTGCCAACTTTAAATTCCACTTCTGTTTTGTCTTCGTACTGCACAGAAACTTGTGATTGATTTGCTTCCTCCTAAACCTTGTAAAGACCTATTGTTGAAAAAGAAATAGTGCAGCTAGGAACAAAAAAATACTCAGCGGGCAACAGCTGCTTCCCAAACTGCCCCGGTATGATATTCACGACTGGAAAAACTCTAATATTAAGAGGTACTGTCAGACGTATCTCTTTCGTACAAATGCGACACAAAACAGCCTAAGGCACAAGGGATAGCATTCTAAAACCCAGCTCACAAAGATATCAGTGCAGTCAGGCTGTAGTCAGATCTTCTGACCTCTTTGTAATGAAGAAAGGATTCTTATTGCCTTTTGAGTAAGTTCTCGAAACTAAGGAGATTAAAAAGACACAGTCCCACGTAGTGCTTACCTCAATATTAATCTATCTCTCTTTTAAGATATATTTATATGTTTTTAAATTGACCTCTATATCTCTAAAGGCTTTCCTTAATGCCCAGTGATCTGTCTTTGTGGACCATAATTTCTTTTAAATTAATTTCTGTAGGTTTCCTTCTCATATAAGCATGCAGAGTGGTTGAAAATTTACCAGTAATCGGCTCTGATTTACCACAAGAGCGGGCAATTGCTGGCGTATGCTGATGCCATTGACATCATCGGTATTGAAAAACGCGAGGTATGTTCTGCGTTTCCGAGTGGAGAGGGAAGCAAAGCGAGTGGGTCTTGCGGTAAAGGAGGACCGGCCGAAGTATGCCCTATTATCAAACAATTAGTCAGCGCATTCGCGCCTCGGCATCCACGTCACTGTTGACAGTTATAATTTCGAAACAGTAGAGAACTTCGTTTATTTGGGAACCAGCATTGACACCGATAATAATGTCAGCCTTGCAATCCAACGGAGAATCACTTTTGCCAACAAATGCTACCTTGGCCTGAGTAGGCAATTTAGAAGTAAAGTCCGCTCTCGTCATACGAAATCTACGCTGTATAAGTCGCTCATCATGCCCGTGCTAGTATATGGCGCAGAAGCATGGACAATAACAACATTCGGCCTTTACGTGTTAGCGACTTCGAGTACCGCAGACGATGGAACGATGAGCTGTACGAGCTTTAGAACGACATGGACTTTGTGCTGTGGATTAGAATACAGTGGCTTCGCTGGCTTGGTCATGTAGTCGACTCGAAACCCGCTGGTGGTAGCAGGGGAAGAGGGGGCCTCCTCTGCGTTGGAAGGACCAGGTGGAGAAGGACTTGGCTTCACTTGACATTTCTAATTGGCCTCATTTGGCGCAGAAGAAAAACAACTGGCGTGCTTTGTTGAACTCGTCCAAAGTCGCTTAAGCGGGAACAGCGCCAAACAAGAAGAAGACGAAGAATCGGCTCTGATATTTGGGCTCTAATTGACTCTCCATAACCTTTAGTTGAAATGACGACAGAGTGGTAAGTCTGAAATCCTTTCGTTTAATATGGGGTACCTTCCCTGCTTCAGGAATGCACATCCTTCTCAATTTCCTCCAACTCTTGTCGACGTAGTTAAGAGAAAACATATCCTGGGTAATACCTATCATTTTTCTACGCTAAATTTTGCTGTAGTGATCTTCGCCGTAGTGTTTATTTGAGTACGATATCATCGGAAAACATGCACATTAGAGCGTTTCGCCTTACAGGCAAAAAAAAGTTCGCTTTGCACCCCCTCACATGAAGTGTTTTTGAAAAGCATTAAAAAATTTTTTTTTGGACAACCCTAGTAGTCACCTAATTACATTTTCTTCATATCTTCGGCATTTATAGTCGGATTTTAAAGTGTTATACACCAGTGTTTTTGTCTCGAGGAGTGGGTTTATCCTACGGAAGTTCATTGACCTTATGTGATCCATACAAAAAAAAAATTTGTGTTTTCCGTATGGTTTTCCAAATAAAAATAAAATGTGTTTTATTTCGGGTTCTAGTGAACTAATCGAAATACTTCTTTCGCAAAAGATTTCTGACGGTCTTTAATTAACTGTCATTAGGGCGGTACGTTAGGGTGGTAGCAACTGAGATCTGGTGGGTAGGTACCACAATGGAGCACATGAGGTCAATGAACTTACGTAGGAAAAACCCCCTCCTCGAGACAAAAACATCACACTTTAAAATCCGATTATACATGCCGAAGATATGAAAAAAAATTTAATTGGGCGACTACTAGGGTTGTCCAAAAAAAATTTTTTTTAAAGGCTTTTCAAAAACACTTCATATGAGGTGTACGGGAAACTTTTTTTTCTAGATGAGGTACCTCTCTCCATAGCGAAAGAGATTTCAGTGAGTATAAGATTTTCACTGTGGCTCCTCCGGCCTTATAGTGTTACCTTCTAGAAAGTGTGTTTTAGGAAGCAGATCCATAAATTCAACCTCGTTATCAATCCAAGCGCCAAAAGATCTTTTCAGGCATCCTAGGGCTCCTTGCGCTGTACTTGAGAGTATCCTTTTGAGTCAGATTCCCTCTGAGCTAGACTCTTCCTTAAAATATAAGTTTTTCCATGCGGTTATATTTGACCTTCTTAGACGTGCGTTGTTCTCCCATCGGTTTTTCTTGCAGGTCTTCTCTTTAAACTACTAAAGCGGGTTTTTCTAACATCTGCGTTTCTTTTTGGGGCGTACTATGTCTAAACACAACCTCCTTCAGCCTTCTTCGAGACGGTCGACCAGATACTCCAACTAATAATAATAATAATAATTTGGCGCTTACACATATGTTAGTGTTTGGCCGAGCTTCTCCTCCGATTTGTGGCGTGCGCCTTGATGTTGTCACTCCAACTCCACTAGTTTTTTTGACGTAAGTGGCTCACTGTTTTATTGTAGTAGTTTGTCAAGCTCCCCCTCGTCATTACAGTCTGCCCTCTGTAGATTTCTATTCTGAAAGTTCATGGGCGTTGCCACAATAAAAGTTAGAGACATACTCTACTCAACTATACCCGCCAAGATTAAGATTAGTCTTTTCATGGCTTATTCTCATAAAAACGTGGTTTTTTTTTGCTGAAATTAATGCCAAGCCTTAATTAAAATCTTTTCGTAAAAAACATAAGTCGTACATCGATAAATGTTATGCCATTGCGCTCGCAACTTTTCAATAAATTATAAGTTTTTTTTGTTAATTGCCACAATGGCAACGACTTAAAGCACTACACCGGCTGTAAAAATGTTTTAATTAAAATTAACGGCATCTAAAAACCATTGATTCAGATCTATGTTTATATGCATGCGACATACAGATTTAGTACGCTGACCTTAGCTGAAATTACGAAAGTATATCTTCGTGCACTTAGTTTAGCCATAAATATTGTCCAAGCGTTTAGCTGGCTACTGGCTGCACAGCAACGTACTACAAAAACTACTACTCCATAATAGCAGTGCTTGAAGATGTTTGCAGAGAAAACTGCCTCTCTTTGCCTAGTGGCGGTTGCGGTGGTGGTGCTTAGTATTCGATGAGCCAATAGATCAGAGCTAAATAATGGTCCAGACAGAGAGCGGTGGAACAAATGACGGCAAGCTGAGGCAGCGGATGGGTTGCCAGCAAAGCAAGAAATATTTGGAAGGAGCTGCTAATGGGCTGGTTGGCCAAGGAAAAGGAAAAGGTAGAAGGAAGAAACGTAGAGTTGCTGTGGCATGAAATCAAGCATGCAACAGCATTAAAGCGCTGAAGAGTGATTGCGCACGCGTGAATGAAAAAATATGCAGGGTAATAAAAACTGCGCGCAAATTAAATAAATTATTGCTCGGTCAATAGTGAATGGCTGGCATCGAGGGAGAAAGAAAAAACAACCTGACATAAAAAAATAGCGAACAGCAAAATGAAATGAAATAAAAAGCAAAAACTATGCGTTGTACCAAAGAAAAATAATCTCCAGAGACCTAATGATGCTAACATAAACATAACTCATGCGAGTGCTACGTGTGAGCGCGGCGGTCGGCACATTCCAGACGCGCGATTGAGGCAAGCAGCTGTGTGGCAACAAAATGAGTTGACACAAGAAAAACGCTACAGCGCGAAAGATGATAAAGCAGCAGCAACGGCGAAAGAAGACCATCGCCGCCGCCGCAGCAAGTGCAGCACAATGGTAACAGCCACCGCAAGCAAAAAAATAAAAATAAAATGCGATACATTTTGTACAATTTGTGCCTCATTCGATTCAATAACAATTCTTCATCTTCAGCAAAACGCATGATGCGGCTCGCAAGTGAAAAAAATAACCATTGCGAAGACATACATATGTATAGAGTTATGCAGCAGCAGGCACCAGGCAGCAGCTACAGTTAACCAGCTGAGGCAGTCTCGTTGGCCGTATATGATAACAACGAGACGCTGGCGGCGAGCAATGGTGAAGCTATTGTGCGATTCTTGCGCACTTTGCGCATAATTGATGTGTCCGTATGCCACTAAATTATCAATTGCTCATAAATTTACTCATTACGCGCTCAATGCGCACCAACTTGCAAGCCGCAGTACCAACATTTGTCGTCCTCCACCACACTTATCTGAAATCCTTTGAAGGTTGCTGCATCGGTGGTGGCGTTGGCGGCAACAACTTATGGCTAATAGCGACGCAAAGTGGCTGTGATAATAGTGGGCAACAGGATATTGACTTGCGACAAATTGCATATTTTTCGCTCTTTCACACTGAGCTCAAATGCGATGAGCCACGATGCGATAGGCTTAATTTGTTTTGAAACTTTCAGGCTGTTTAGAGGAAGTTAAGTTACATGGCTAATCTTACTAGGAGGGTTGGCGCAAATAACTCTGTACAGCATTCATCTAAAATAGTCAATGCGAGCTGCATTCAGTTGCAGAGAACTTATGGATTACTCCCAATGATTGCTTCTCACAGGTCTTCAGCATTCGCGTTTTTCGAAAACCAGAGAAACGTATACACAAATACCTATATCACTTAAGTAAACCTATCACCAGAAATGTTGCATCATCAGCTTATTGACCTGCCCAGTGTTCTTCAAGGCTCTCATTGCGAATCAAATACCGTTACATAGTATTTAACTCTTTATACGAATAACTTAAAAAACAGCAAATAAGTTTTTTTGCTCATCTGTTTTATATCTCCACTAGCTACAATTATGTGTTATTTATGTGCCACATTTGCACTATTCGAGTAGCCAATATACTTAGAACAAAAACATCTCATTCCTACAAAAACAAACAAAAAACTGCGAATAACATTTTTTTTCGCCACCATGAAACATTAAATAAAACCTGGCACAATTCGTGCTGCCATTTATGTACAACGACGACGGCAACATTCGTATTGCTGCAATTTAAGATCATCACAAACTTCATAATCATCATAGGCAACCGCAATGCTGACTAAGCAATTTACAGTGCAGGCAGCTTACGAAAGGACACAGCATGATAACGTAAACTTGGAGCTAAGTCCAAACTAATAAAGTCAAACATAAGTTAAGTTGAGCTCAATGGAAGAATGGAGGAGCAAAAAACCTAAAAAGTAACGGAGGTGTGCATTGCATGAATGAGCAAAAAGTGTGTGGAAAACGCATGAAAGCAACGAAGATCTGGTAAATGCCCTATGGGAAATATAAGCAAAGCAAACGAATATTTTTTTTTTTTAATCAGAAAATTTGAAAGAAGCCGAGACTAGAGAAGACCACAGGCTATAGATCCACCGTTTTGAAATCTCTTTTCGGTGCATGATCTACTTTTCATCTCCTCAAACATGTTGGATGTAACATAATACTGCGACAGGAACACTCCGACGTAGAGGATATTTTTGCATCCTTATAATAAGTTCCTAAACCTGGCAGCCCAATACTCAGCCAGCATCCTGAGTGTATGCTAACAGTACCTTGGTAGACTAATTCCTAATATTAAGAAATTTGACTGTGCATGAATTTAATGGCGTTGTCTTTTCTACAAAAAATGTTGCCTTCTAATTGCCCTATTCTTGCTGTTTGAGCGAAGCGGGCAATGATAAGGTAACATTTTTCGGTAGAAAAGAAAACGCCATAAGTGTTTTAGCTTTTGCCTGGGTATGTAATGCTGGATAATAACGCAAAATTTTCTAACCTGTCTGCTTAGCTGAGGGAGAGCAGGTTACAAGGTTAAGAGTTTGGATAGAGTAGGGATTAGAAGAGGTAGAGATTAACTAAACCATATATCGAGTGCTAGTGACATGTCACTTGACTGCCTGAAAGTATAACCATGACCGTGCCTTTCAAATCCTTTACAAGGTTTATACTGGAACAAAAAAATTGCTAACACCTCGATTTAAAAAACTGTAGGCTATCTGCCCTTTACAAAAGAAAGTTTTGCGTCGGTTCTGTATCAATATCAGCTGTTTTTTTCTCCGTACTTGACCCTTGCTTCATTATGGATTCGGTAACTCCGCATTTTTTTCAACCGTGGTATCTGACCTAAATACCTGCATTTGCAGCTCCGTAAGAGCTACTGCTGCTGGAAAATGGAATCGAGTCTATCCCAGAGGCGACTCTACTATCGATACCAGGACGTCTGAGTAACAAATGGAATCGTTACCACATTATTGTGCTGTGGTTAAAAGGATGTTCAGAAAGAATTATCTTATGGCTCTAAGTAATACATACATATGTACGACGCCCAGTGGTACAGCCCCATACATTTTTTGGACAAATTTTTAAAAGGTGTTGGCGTGTGGCTAAAATTTTTCGTACGTGACTCTTGCGGACACAAATCAAGGAAAAAAGGAAGCTAACCGTTATTAGAAAAATGCAAACGTGTGCAAGCTGAGTTCTACAGAAAATTTAAACTATTAATCCTTATCAGCTTATCCTTCAAAGTAAAACAGGACAATTGTAGCTTCTTTAAAATATCATTACTATTTAACTAGCTACTAACTCTAAATAAAATGGTAAATTGATGTATCAATTCAGAAACTCTATTCTTTAAATTGGTTTAAAAACTAACCTAAACAAGCGAACCGTTTTCTGGAAAAGAGGCAAAGAATTCGATGGAACGTGTTTTATGTTAAGAAAATGCCTTGCACAGTCAAAAAAAAATTTAAAAATCAACGCGAATGTTTTTATATTGAAACTTGCACTTAATTATACTAGAATTTAATAGGCCATGAAACTGCACACCTAAAATTTTTTAAAAAAATGTAAAACAAACAGCTTTCCGGGTGTATATAGCTCAGTGGTTAGCGCTGCTGGCTTTGTACATCGATGATGCGGGTTCGATCCCTGTTGAAGTCTAGCAAAATAAGTCTGATGAGGAGATGTGGTGATCTTCGAAATATCAGCTATAACTTCTACCGCTTAACGCCAGTTTCACGAAAAAATTTAAGTGAAAATTAATTTTTTTTACTTGAATTTAATATGGAAAATTACAGTAAAAAAAATTAATTTTCACTTAAATTTTTTCGTGAAACTGGCTGTTAGACTTTGTTGCTTTTCCATTTTTCCTAAAAAATCAAATTGTGGTACAAAGCTCAATAACACTGTTGAAAAATAAAAAAATTATAATTTAATTATGGTGAAAATTTTTTTAAATCATTCCAAATTTTTCTTCTGCAATTTCTTCCATTTAGGGGAATTCTGTAGTTGATTTCAATTGGTTTTTATTATATCACATTCATTTACAGAAACACGAGAATCGATTTTCTCAAATTTTCTACTTTCTTTTTGAATCTCATCTTAAGCTGTACCATGCATTTCGTAAAAAAATTAAACAAATTAGATGAAAATTACGACCTGCAAAAAATTGGAAACATTATTTCCAAGTTTTCCTTACTGTTCGACGAAGTGAAGATCGAGTTCACGAAACATGTTATAATGAGATCTATGGACCATTACCCTCTAAACAGATCTATAAGCAAGAGCCTACTCGATGTCATAGAAGGCGCAAAGAGCCAGCTCAGTAGACTCAAGTGACCTTCGAGCTTAAGGCCAAATTAGAGGTGCCATAAGCATAACGCCTTAGCCATAACATATTTCAGAGCTGCTTATGGTTATGGCGAAATATTAAAATTAAATAGATGCATACGGTTGTGGTTATGACTCTGGCGTTATAGTATGGCACCAATAATTATAATCATTTACAGAGCTGCGCGTACGTTTTATCGGAACATTTAGTTCTTATGGTTATGGCTACGGCTATGGTATGGCACCACTAATTCCGCCTTTTTTTACTTACCAAGAGATGAATACGTTGATTTCTCAAGTGAGTTTAGAATAAGGGAGTTACAAGTCTCATTTTGTCCCTAACGTGTAGGATCTCCCGTAGTCAGTGATTCTTTCTCTCTAGATTTTTTTTTAAACAACTTTATTACTTTTTCAACCAATTAATTTGTAACATTTCAAATTAGAAGCGAAAGTGAGCAAACCTATTTTGAGGTCTGCGCGCACTTGAATACTTGCCACCATGCATATCTCACAACTTTCAACAAATCAGCACTGAATTTTTACCAAAATGGAGTACACTAAAATTATCTTCTGAAATATCATTTTGCAAAATTGCTATAATATGGGCGCATCGAATAGGTGCTACGCGAATTACTTACGCGACTTTACTTTTATCTCAAGCTAATTAATTTAATAAGAATTTTAAAATCCGTTTGAGAATTACAGTCAAAATCCCGTTAGCGCTCAATGGTGTTCTATTTATTAAGAGCACATCTCTAAGTTGAATTGAGTATTTTCACAATGCTCTCACATTTCTCCCACATTGTCCTAAAGCCGATTTCTATAGGCCCTCTGGCGACTAACTAAAACACACACTTAAACAAAAACAAAACCATACATATTCACAATTTAAGCCACTAATTGAATGCTTTGCTTGACACATCAAATAAATCACACAATTTCTGCAAGCAAGAGGGCAACTAAAAAGACAATAGCAAAGTAAGCATTACAAAAGCACAACCTCTGTAAGCCTAAATAAAATGAGAGACAATAAAATAAAAATGACCAAAAATGATGATGGCGATGATGAAGATGCAGCTGACGCTGATGATTACGTTCGGCAATGCTGCACAGGTTGCTGCAGCGCGTAACTGTGGCAACTTTACAGACTCCACCGCATAAAGTTACTAGCTAGCTGATTTAAGCGCACAATCATTATGCTCGCTCGTTTAAATTTTTTGCTTTTACAGAGTAGTGTGTGCAAGGTGCATGCAGCAGCCTAGTCTCGGCTGTTGTCATCCATGGTCAATGGCCATGTTTATGCCGCTTAATATGCCATAAAATATACATATGTATGTAGGCAGGTAGGTAGCGATGGCAGTTGCAATGCACAATGAAAAAAAAAAACAATAACAACAACAACAACAAAAACTTAATGTGGCACGAAAATTTTCCAAGCCTGGCTCGATGCAGCTCCCACTGCCATTTGCTGGCTGCCAAGTTGATTGCACAACACCAACAACAGCAACTACAGTCGAAGCACTCGCACTCGCTTGTGACAGCGTTGCATGCGAAAATTACGCAGCGAATTGGCTGCTGTCAGCATTTCGTTTTTACGCAACGTCCTCCTCGCTAGTTGCGGCTGCTGCTGTTGAAGTTTATTTCGAATGGTTGGCTGACTGGCTAGCTGGCGATTTGGTGCATGTGTTGCACACTTTGTCAGCAACATCATCAAATGTTGCCCTTGAAATGTTGCCACTGCCATTGCCATTGCCATCAGCGCAGGAAAACTAGTTGTTGCAAGTCATCATAGAAAAAAGTGTAAACAACAAATGAAGGCATGCAATTTATCATTGATTAAGCATAGCAATGAATGTCTTTATATGTATCTGTATTTTTCGCCAATGTTGCCAAACATGGTGACAATTTGTCCATTTGCAGACGAAATTTCTTGACGCAAAGGAAGGCGGTTTTCTTGTTGTTGTTGCTGTTATTACCATTGTTTTGTTGCTATTGATGTTGCTGATTATATTTTTATGCTTTTTACTCCATTATTTATGTACGTATATATGTACGTATGTAGTGGCAGCCTCCATTGCTCTGATGACTTGTCTATTTGCTTAAAATGAAATATTACGGAAAATGAGCGTTCCGCCCTCTCCTCATCCATCTGACCATCTCGGTTGCCTGTTTCACACTATGGTTATTTATTTTTTTTGTTATTTAGTTAGTTCACTCGGTCTCGGACAGACAAGCCCTTTTTCTCTTCGCTTATTACTTTTTGCTAAGCGAAGAGTAATGATGCTCACTGCCACCCCTTATATGGGTGGCAAGGAAAAACTAATTTCGTCTAGACTTGCAGTACATTTGTTAGAGGTGATCTATTGAAATAAACTTCCATTTATGTTGCGCGGAAATAAATGTGGTAAAGAAAAAGCTACACAGAAGAATAATGAGAAAAGAAGCCTGAAGTCAGTTGTACGTATGCGAATGATAGATATGTTTTTGCAAAAAGTGTACGCCATAAACATTGTATGGAAATTTGTATAAATACATAGTGCGCATTATTATAAAACACAAAATTAATAAGAATGTGTTTACTAAATTTGATCTTTTTTGTTTTTGTTTCAGCAACATCAATCGGGCTTTCTGTATAACAAATCAAATACATAAGTAGGCGCGTGGCATATTTGTATTACTAGTCTGCCATAATGGTGCATTAAAATTTTACATGTGGCGCGAGATAAGACTGGCTGTCAGAATAAATAACTGGCCTATTTTTCATGGTAATGTCATTCTTTAATATCCGACAGGCCTCACATATACCCAGAACTTCAGCTTGGAATATGGAGGCGTGGAACTGGGTAATACCAAGCTCTTCGGAACAGACTCCTGTCTCTAGACCGGAGTCCATTTTTGAACTACCAGTGAAGATAGAAATGACTTACTTATCAGCAACTTGGTCTCCATTCATATCTGGATTTATCGCTGTCGGACTATTTCCAATGTTGAACTATGCCCAAAGGTCTTCGTTCTCCACAGCTTCCACTCTCTGAGCATAGGCAAAAAAATAAGATACTTAAAGACTATATACATATATTGCATAAGAAAACTAAGAATAAGGGAAACATCATGACAAGACATGCCATCATGACATCTGAACAGACTCTAATCTATTAACATAAATTCCATGAAAAGGATCGACCTAAAGACGAGTTTAACAGATCGGAAAACGAAGAGCAATTACGACGAATAAAGGCCAACATCGTGAACGATTTAGAAACAATATGTGAGTGGTGAAGTAGAGCTTGGAGTCAAAATTAACACCCAATTCCTTAAATACACTAATCGATTTTAGCGCGACAATTGAGATACAGTAAGAACAGTACTCATCACTTTTGCATTAGGAGTATAATGACATTTACCGATGTTGAGGAACAAACGGTTACGCATTCACCCTGGAGAATGAATGATTTTTCTAGACATTTAATTTCTTAATAAATCTTCAGATCATCCGCATATCGTTAATAAAAAGTACGAATAATAACAAGGACACTAGCGTGGGGAACACCAGAGGAAGCAACAAAAGAATAAGATGACACATTATTAACATGAAAAACACAGCTTCTTTTATCTAGAAAGGATGTAATCCACCTTACGAACTCAGAGTGAAAGCCTAAACCTTCCAGTTAAGCCTGTCGAAAGCCTTCGAAAAATCGGTGTAAATTGCATCAATTTGGAATCCCTTTTGAAAGGCTTCCAAGCAGTTCTCCGTAAAAGCTGCTAACTTTGTTAACGTAGATCTACCCGGAACGGACCCGTGTTGATTGGGTCATAACAAATGTTTAACGGGTATTTAATGTTCGGTTTCACCCAAACTTAGACTTCTTCACTTGTTTTCCATTACATTCTATTCTATTTTATCCCATTCCATTCAATTTCACTTCACTTAATGCTGTTTCATTTAATTTAATTACACTCCACTACACTCCATGCCAATTCAAATCACCCCGTTATATCCTAGAGATACATCAAGTATTGTTACTACAAACCGATAAAATACCGTATGTGTGTCTCGAAATACCACCCAAATACTATGTGAGCAACATGGTATTTATCTAATAGCAATACCATCTCAAGTTTCATAGTATTTGAATGGTAATCTATGAAACACAGCTTACATTTGTCGAAATCAGGGACCGAGAATGCGTTCCCGTTTTGGTTTAGTTCTACACGAGAACAAAATGAATGCAAAGAACGTTCCCACAAAAGAACCAAACGGGAACAAAAGTATTTGAACGGGAACAAACTGGGAACAAAAAGTGTGGGAACGTTTTCGTGAAGAACAAAAAGAGAACAAAACTCTCCCAATATGAACGAAATGAGAACAAAGTATTCGGGAACGTTGCCGTGAAGAACAAAATGAGAGAGATAGAGGCAACATTCTGAAAATGGACGAAATGAGAGCAAAACTCTAAAGAATATTCTCAACAAGAATAGAACGAAAATTATTATTATTACTAATTTTCAGCGTCTCATAAGCCCTTGAATTGACCGATAAAGAGTGGCAGTGCATCGATGAGTATCTGAAATCGTTAACCGCCAAAAGAATGTGGGATGAACAACTGGCATTGGGTTAATGTTTCGCCATCTAGATCAAGTGCAAACTACTCACACAATATTTCGGAACTGTCTTAGCTGAGGAAGTTGTGGAAGCCATAGAGCTAGGAGAGACTTGTATGATGGAGAATGAGGCTCTGTTGGCTTCAGTTTGTTTGGATCCACGATTTGTCCCTCTTCTTGCGAAGAAGTGTCATCGTAAAGCCGTTTCGAAATTGGAGCAACTGTGGAACAGGCACCAAGAACTGGATGGAGACACAGTCAGTTCTCAAGCGCATTC
>JAPVRG010256233.1:0-10367 GCA_029783565.1 Rhagoletis cerasi
CGATATTTTTATCGATTATATTTATTATTAGGTATGATATGCGATGTTATGGATTAAAATATAACCTTAATCATATAACATTATATTTACTAGCCTGTTTTTTTATTCACAATTTCAAACCAACGAACTACAGGTATTGATTATGACACAAACTAGATATGTGACATAAGTTTCACTCCGACAGTGTGGCCCAGGCGCACTTAATTTTTTTTTGTTCGGATGTTTCTTTATCCAGCGATCGAACCTTGGTCTTACGAAGTGGTTGAACGCACCTCCTCTGACCACTTGTCTTCGGTTGTAATTAAATCATTGAGTGGGGCTGTTGCTAGGTGTAGAATTTATATTTTTACTTCGGTTTTTAATTATGTTTTTATAAGTGTTAAGAATAGCTCAAGGTTGCATTCACGGTTTCTGGTACACGGGATCCACCATATTATATGGAGTGTGAATACCGTTTTCAAATAGCGTCACTTTTTTCCCATTAGCGGTTTTCCTTTCGTATCTTAGATTAAAGAACTTTACTTAAATAACTTTTGGTTTGCTTCTTTTATACTAAGGGCATACCAAGTCCCCATTTACAGAACCCAACAAACACCAGACAAAAACTTTTTCAACTTTTCAAAAAATTATGATTCTGAAGTTGATAGCTAACATTTTACTTAACTGAATATAAAACATTGGGAATTCTTAAGCTCTAAAAATTTATGAACAAGCGAAGAACTACATAGCTTCTCCTCGAACAAAAATATGCCCTTTTTGTTGAAATTTGGTTCTCAAATTATCCTAAGTTATGCGCAAAACTAAATGTTTGTGTATTGGGAATACAGCAGAAGAATGATCGCAAAATACGAAGAAGTGCGTACGTACTATACAACTTGTAGAGACGCCCGTAGAAAAATATGTCCCCGATTTCTGAAATGACATCGAGCACAAAACTGTGCTTTAGGTTAGAAAATTTTTATATTCGATGAATCAATTGACATTACATTTCAAAATTTAAATGAGCTCGCCAGGTAAATGCAAAAATTATCTAACAAATCGACAAATAAATATGTATCGTTAGATGATGACACTATCGCCTTCTAACAATATAAAAGCCAATCAATCAATAAATTAATCAATCGATCAGTTAGGCAGAGAGACATTTAATCAGTGCAGAATTTAAGCCAATAATAAGCAGCAGTTGGCAACACAAAATCAAAGCTATAAAAGAGGAAACTAAATAGACTTAAATACATATTATATGGAAATAAAAAGGTAACAAACACAAACACAAGTACAGTGTTAAAAATAGAAGAAAACAAGAGAAACCCTCTGGGAAAAATGGAAAGAAAAATCTTACATTTCATAGCACATAAGTTACGGAAACCACTTAAAACCTATGTGAGTACAACCACCAACTACAGCCCACCCAACCTCTAAAATGCATACAGCAATCGCTCAGCCCTTAAACGGCGGCAGTAGCTAATACCCATTTAAAATCGCACATAAAAAAAACTAAAAAATAAAAACACCATGCGCATGAAAAATTCAACAGAGGCATTCAACTTACATAAATAATCAAAGCCGCCACCAACTACAAAATTGCCAATGCCAATCAACGTTGCTCACGCTGCCACCCACCCCACTTGGAATGCAGCAAAACAAAAACAACAACAGAAAACACAAATTATCGACAACAAAATCCATCTAAAGTTAAGTGAGGCAATTGTGTCCGCCAAAACACAACAACACATTAATCATCATCTCATAAATTTTAACCACAAAATGTCAAAAAGTATTGAGCGCATAAAATATGAACGAGAGTAGTGTACGACGAACACATCAAAACTGAACGAGAGGCCAACAAGAAAAAAAAACACAAAGAAATGAAAATCATTAGAAGTGTAGTAAGTGATGAAAAACAACAACAAACTGCACAGCGAAGTATTACAAATAGTATTACGAGAAGTGCACTGTGTGAAAATATTAAGAGAAATGAAAAAGCCAAATTTATTTAATGGAAAAACAAACAAACAATCACTGCTATTCATCATTTCCAAGACAAAATCTGGCGGCCGTTAGTTTTTTTTGATCAAAAAATAGTTGGAACTGGACTATTTTAGTGTGAATCTTCTAAAGGACTCCTTTATTCAGTCCGCTTTGATTCCACAAACATCAGAGGAGAGAGAAGGGGAGAAATAGATCTCTGAGTGATCATGTGATAATCGATTCAACATTGCTTCCGATCGACAAAAAGGATTTATAGTAAAACAACCCAGCTTTTAAAGGTTTACGGAGGCTTAAACACATTGTGTACACAGCCCGAGGCAGACATACCCTATCCTAAGCCGATTTTTCTCTAAAAAATACAAAAAAAAAATAGCTGGCATCAGAGAATATTTTATGAACCACCAGATTGTTGATGGAGACGAAACAGGGGCTCATGACTATTAACTTGGCCGGAATCATGAATATACGTATGCCGTGGGATGAAAAAAGTGCAGCGCTCCAGATGATTGTCTTGCACACTTGTGTCTTCGGTATAGTAAATCAATATGTTTGCAGTGCAAGTGATTGTTTTAAAAAATAAATAAAAAGAGCTCAAGCCGTCTATTTCAGCTCATATTGAAGGTTTATATAAAACATTTTTTTTTTTTACGTTCGAAGTAGTTCGAAGCTTAACGCAGTTCAGAAAGTTTATTATTGCCAAATGCTGACGGGTCTTAACGAATTTCCTACAACCGATTGCACCATTCCAACCTTTACTACCAACGCCCGTTTTTCTTCGAGATAGGCATGAAAAATAGGCGCGATCTGCATAAAAGAATCAATCGATATCTATACGAATAAATCAAAACTTGATATTTGAGGTCGCGTCTACTGGGTGAAATTAATCCTAGTCATGATATCGACATTTTCCTTTTAAGGTAGTTGTTGAATGATATCGAGCTCTCCACTAGATTTCTGAGACATTCCGCACACATTCTTAGTTCTTGGTCGCGGCGACATTAATGCTGCAAGGCTGGTGAACTTGGGCGTCATGGCATAAGATTAACAGCTCAATACTAATATCAGTTGTATGGATACTTGGCATTCCTTTGCGAATACGTTAACTTCAATTAAATTTAAAAGAATTCATCAAATTATCAAATTGCCAGAACACTTCTCTCAGAACACTTTCGCCTTTACCTAAGGAGGCAGTAAAACACCAGACACGTTCTGATAGAACCACATGCAGCTCGACGAGGCGACCCCTTGAAGGATTACTACAGAAGTTGCATGGATGAGAATTCAGAGGATATAGTTCAACACTTTATTTGCTACTGTCCGGTTGTAGCAGAATTAAAAGCAAATTCCTGCGTGGTTAAGACTTTGGCGAACGACGATTGAGATTGCCTCGGATCAGTAGACATTACTTGTATGTATTTATTATTGTTGAGCTCCAACTGCTTTTAGGGGAACGGGGATGTTTATAAACACCCGTTGGTTATCACGTTATAGATTGCCCACTTAACCCAACGCAACCTGAGGCCGAAGCTGCTTGATCAAACAGCTTGACGCTCGCTTCAATCGGCATTCTAGCAACCTATAAACTATTCTTAGCTGAGTTTTCGACTCGAAAGATCTGTCGTGAAGTTCCCTGGTATTTAGTATGGTGTGGAATGTAGATTTGGCTACTTGCCTTATCGATTTTAGCCCTCAAGTCACGCGACATTTACTATTCAAAAACGTCTACAGCCTACAACTCTTGACGGATTTTATTTTTTCTTATTTGAAAGATAACTAAGTTCTTTAGAGGTTTTATGAGCTACTATAAATTTTTTATATTAAATTTTTTAGTGTGCAAAGTAGTAACTTTGACGAAAATCGATTCTCCTGTTGCTGTTAATGAATGTTACAAAATAAAACATGGTTGAAAACAATTATAGGGATCGCCTAAAATTAAAAAAATTTCACAAGAAAAATTTGAAATGTTAAAAAAAAAAATACAGAAAAAGTAAAGTTCTGTGCGCTACAGAACCAGAAGACTACAGGAATTTCATAAGAATGAACGAAGAGAGATTTTATTTTTTACAGGAGTCAGTATGGTCCACAGTAGATAGATAATAAATAAGGTGTGCACCGCGACCTAGTGACCTATTGTGCCCTTTGCTCTTCGCAACATTTCTTCTAAGCCTAGATCCCTCAGAATAAGTGGATGTGCTTAGGCTGTGGCCACACTGAGCCTAGACTTCCCTCACGTCTTTACAGACTGCATCGCACTCGGTGAGAATTTATAGCGAGGTGTCACTGGTCGAGTCGCAGAACCGGCAAAGGTCATTTGACCATATCCCCAGCTTGCCCCCTTAGTCTGCAGTGTGCTGTGAGGATACCTCTTAGTATTCTACGCCTCTCTTTTGAGAGGTAAATTAAGCTTCGAAATCAATTCTTGTTATACCTTCCCATTAAACTCTTTGCCTGACGCATTCCAATGGCACTCAAGGACTAACGATGATTTGACTTCATAACATAAGAGAGCCTTGAGTGCCACCTGGCTCCAAAATAGAGAAAGATACGAACAAGCGTGAAACGATTGATGCAACTCAAAGAGACTTTCCATTGCATTTCATTATCGCTATCCATAATCTGGAACTCATAATGAAAATTGGACACACTGCTTGATGAAAATTAGCCTAGACGGTACAACACACACGTCAAGCGCTTGAGCCATTCAAGCAGAAATGGGGTTCCTGGACGGTAAATCGTACTACGATACGATTGATATCAGTTTTTGAACAAAATGATTGATCGTCTATAGCCTCCTCAATATTAAGAAATGGAGAAGTATACATACATATGTATATATTCGATCGGCTAAGTTTTTAAGCTTCCCTCGTGTATGATTTGCCAGACTTTGTTATTTTGAATGTCTTGACTCTCTCTGCAATTCCAATGCAAAGTGCTCACAAAAGGTGCACATCTGTATTTAATTAATTAGTAATTTTTTAAAACAGATTTTTGTACAAAGTTTGATATTTTAAGCTCTGGGAACTTTTCGGAAAACAACACAGCTCTATGCAACTAAGACTTATGGAATCAGCATATAGATTATAACACTTTTTTCATCAAGACATAAGGAAGCTTTAAGCTAAATTGGAAGAAACTGCATATCGTGTATGTATGCAAAGGTAGTAGAGTAGTATAGAAATGAATTGTGAAAATATAATATCTTGTAGCGCTTTCGAGTTCAATATCTAATAAATTTCTCAATTACGCTTTATTAAAAAATTCTTTTCTCTACAAAAATCTTAAACTATTTTTTGTTCTACAAACTAAAATTTTCCCACTTGTTTGCTTCGTCGCACTTAATATTTATTTCCAAAAATTCTCACAGCATCTAGCACAAACTTTACACATATGTATGTACATACATTCGCATTCCCCTCCATCCCTCAAAAACAACAATTCAGAAAAAAGTTCCCAACGCGTGCATACATTCACATAGCTCCCTCCACTTACAATTTGCTCCTTTAGCTCTTTGCTGCGCAATGGTCCCAGCCATTGATGTAATCCAATATAACGTTTCTGTACCATTTTCAAGGCGGGTGCACCCTGAGCATAGGGTCCGCCCAGCAGTGCGGCAGTCTCCAAAACGACCATATTGCTGCTGTCCGTTTCGTGGCTTTTTCACACACACTCTTTTATTTACTTGTTTATTAATTTAAATAACTTGTTTTTGTTTTTGTACTATAGCGCTGATTTAGTGCCAAGTTAGCTAAGCTCTTTCCCTGTTTTTCACTTTTTTACGTTTAGAATATTGGAAGCGCTAAATTTTATGTTTGCAATGAGTGCACTTACACACACATACGCGCGCGAGCAACAGATACGTGTTGCAAAAGCTTGTTGCACAAAATTTGAAATTATTTTTTATTGAATTAAATTTTTTGTTTGTGCTATTTGTTTACACTTTGTGTTAAATTCAGTTAGATTTGCTAAAGGTTTTTTGTTTTAATTTATTTTAATTTTTTTGTTTTTTTTTTGTTTTGTATTTGTGTTTGTTTGTCGCTTTTATCAGCAGGAAGTTTGTATTTGCCTTTGTATGCGTTTTAAATTAAAGCATCCGGTTTTTGTTGTTGCTATTGTCGTGATATAGCACGCTTAGACTTCAACGCGAACTAAGTAAATGCACAAACACTAACACGCCGACCGACACACGCACAGGGTGAATCAGGAAACATATACCTACTAAAATGCAGCAAAATTATAATTCATTCACCAGACGACTTTGGGCTCAGCGGGTGAATTATGCACATACAAGTGTGATCTATAGCGTTTGTTGTTATTGTTTAACTTTTTATGGTTGTTGTTGTCGTTGTTGTGCTAGTTAGTGTGGTGCAGCTATGCAACTGTGATGTAAATTACACTTTAGACGCGTTTGCGCGGAGGTTAGTTGAAGTTTTTATATTTTTGGTGTTTTTTTTTTTTGTAGATGAAATTGTATTTTTTTTTTTTTCAAAAACAAAATTTAAATTGTTTTGAGATACAATTTTGCTATTGTATTTGGCAATTTATTTAAATGTTGTGTTTCTTAACAATTTTTTATCAGTAATTTTTTAATTTATTTAGGTTTAACTTAATTTTTGGTAAACAATTTTTTTTTAGATTTTGCTAGCAAAAATTAATTCTTCTAGTTATTGCACTTTAGCTTATATTTTAAGTTATTTAATTTTTTTGGATCACATATAAAAAACAATTTTTTTTATTTTAGAATTTTTTAATTTTAGAATTTTTATTTTAAATTCACTAAAAGCAATACCGGTTATTTCGAGGTTGTGTTGTTTATAATTTACGAATTCTTTCGCACACCTTTTGACGAAATGTTATGATTTTTTTTTACAAAGTTAATTTTATTTTGAGAGTAAATAAATTTTTTGTGTGAAATACTTAAGCTTTTGTGTGCAGCAAGCGCTTGAATTCAAAGTTTATAATGAATTTTTTTTTGGTTTTGAATTTTTTCGGTAATTTCATAAAAAAAATCACATAAATAAATCTTCGTATATGTTTTATTTTAACGTGTATCTGAGCTTATTTTTAATTGCTATTTAAAAATTTGCGACTTAATTTTTTGTCACAGCTTGGAAAGCTTTATATGCAAGCATGTATGCCTTCTTGCTGTTGTTGTTTTTTTTTCTTTTTAACTACGACACACCACGAAATACTCTTACAAGCGAGTTTCAATTAAATTTAATCCCATATTACGCTGTGAAAAAGCAAATAACTTACGCAAAACTGTGTTTTTGTTGTTGTTATTTAACTATTGTTTTTGTTGTTGTTGTTGTTCCTGCTGCTGCTACGTTATACGGCGATTGTCCGCGACTGGCTGTCACACTTTGCACTGCTGCTGCTGTTGCTTCTACTGCCTGCCTGTCTGTTGTTATTTGTGCGCAATAATCTACACAAAATCCTTTTTTAATCCGCAGCAAGACACACGAACATAAAGTAATAAGCACGCGAAGGAGACAAATATTCATACATACAAACAACACCCAGGATGAATGCCAATGCGGATGCGGATGCGGCTGCAGGGCGTCACTGCTTTATTGTTGTTATTATTTTAGTTATTGTGGTTGTTTTTGTTGTGAAATCGCTTGGCTAGCAGCGTGCGTATTTGTATTTGCGCAACAAATGCGATTTTTACAGCATGCAATGCAAAGAAATTTTTCTTGTTGTTGTTGTTGCTTTTGTGCACACAATCCTATTATGAAATCCTTAAAAACAACCAGCAAGCACGTTTCGGAGCGAATTGTTGATTTAAAATTGGTCGTTATTCGATTTCGTAAGAAAATAAACAATTTTTTTGAAGCATACCACAAGGCGTACGACACCTGTTTACACGCCTATATATGTATGTATATAGCACACGCACAACAAGTGGAATTGATTTGAAAGCGAACTTTAAACAGAAGGCGTTATGTTTAGCAAATTTTGTGCGAAATTTTTTGGAAAATTCTAAATTTAAAAATTGTTTCTTTTTTTTATAGAAATTTTATAAGGTTTTTATTTTTTGTAGGCACTGGGCTTTTGATTTGTGTGAATTTCTTAAAATATGTATCTAGTAAGCTTTGCAGCAACAATGTTAACTATTCAGCTTTGAGGCGCACTCTTGGAACGGAAATCGCTTAAACCGTTAATTTGACAGTTCCGCCGTAGTAGCGTAATGAAGCGCGACTTGAACGAGCGTTTATAATAAACACAATACGAGGAAGCGTCGTGTACCGTTGTTAGGAAATCAACTTTTTCTCAATTTCTTATTTATTTATTATTCTTTAAATAACAAAATGCGCTTTCTTACTTTACTCTGCCTTACCTAACTTTTAATTATCTTTTAGTTACTTCCATCAAAACTTTTTTTCGCATCGAACGCTTTGCAAAAACAAAAGTGTTACGGATTTAAACGAAATCTCTAAATTATTTTCCACACTTTTTCACTTTCAAAAATTTAATTTTTTTTGCAAACAAAAATATTTTTCTCCAGCGCATAAAATGCACAAAAAATACCTTTTTTTATTAGAACTTTTAAATACTTTGCTTAACACTTTACAACACCACAAACGGCGACGAGGATGAATACAACGACGACCACGGTGACGGTGACAACGACGAGACGAAACGAGAAGAGACGTTAACGTTACGACAATAATTTTTCTTCATACAACTTGGGAGGAAAATACGATCCACAATGTTCAAAGTTCCATCGCGAACTGAATTGAAGTCGCAAAGTCTGCGATGAAAATTGCGGCGACCAGGCAGGCAGGCAAGCAGCTACACATGCATACAACATACATAGGCAAGCACGAATAGCTCCTCAACAGCAGCAGAGCGCTGTTTCTGATTTTGAGTCAGTGTGTTGTACAGCAGGCGAAAGCCGACAATCGACAAAATAAAAAGAAAGACAAATACCAAAACAAGAACAAAACAACACAAAATATACAGTCAACAGACGGCAAAATACGAACGAATGAACGAACAAACCACCGAACAAAGAATCGAGCAAATAAATGAGCAGCTGTAGAAGGCAAGTAGAACAATACAAAGGCGGCAACGAATGCAGCGTTGCCACAGACACGAAATTTCGCTTAATTTGAAGCAATGCCAAGAGCAAAACGACAGGTAAGAGAATTAGCTAGCCAGCAAATTTGGAGAGTCAGAGCGAGAGATTAGAGCAAAAGTGCAAAACGCTTGGTGTTGGTAGATAAGGTAGATAAGTTAAGAGAAAACACAAAATGAATCAAGAGCTCTGCAGATTTGTAATTCGAAAGAGCGTTGCAGCTAAAAAAAAAATAGCAAAAATAATAACATATAAATAACAGTTCACTGAAATAAGTGTCATACACTGTTGCCAGGTATTCGACATTAAAAAATGGCCAACTTAGCCAGAAAAAACGTTATTTACCGCTACAAAACGTAATTTTTCGTATAAGTATAAATGAGGGGCCATACTTTCTATCAAAAAAATACCAAAAATAGTTAAATTTCATTTAAGCATTAAGATTTATTTTGTCTCATTCAAAGTTGGCTCATTCGTAGTAGAGATAACATAACCTTTACTTCGTTCGATGCATTTTGTTTTATGGTATCCATCGACTTAAAAGGAGTACCCTGCCACGGCAATTTAAGTTTGAGAAATAGAAAAAAGTCGCACGAAGAATATGGTTGATGGTCGATGATATTTGTTGAGTTTTGATTTTAAATTTAAATAGTGGTTCAATGAGAAGGATGGACCATCCATGGCGTCAGCCGTTTTCGACAGATTCCCTCAGACAAACGCTTCACGACGCCTATGCTGTAATATTCTCTGTTTTCAGTATGTCTATTTGGAATGAATTCATGATGAACACGACCGCGAATATCAAAGAAAACAATCACCATTACCCTAACTTTCGACCGGTTTTTGCACGTTGCTTCAGTTTCGGTTAAAATTTTGTTCTCCATTCTGATCCTATTGGCTGGCGTGAAAAACTCACACCCACAAGTCATATCCAAAGCGACCTGTTCATGGTACTGTTTTAGAGAAAATTCAGCACGTGAAACAATACTGCTAATTTGATTAATTAGACTGGTAAAAAGTTTTCAAAGATATTACTACATACCAATCTACGAAAATAAAATTTTAAATTTGGCCTTCGTGTTAAAAAGTTCATAAAATTCGTTTCATATTCGAGGCCATGAGAGCCACAATAGCATAACTAAAATTTTGAAAAAAAAAATTTACAAAGCATAGTTCAAAAGGCATTGCTTTTTGCTAGAGTACCCATATTTTAGTTTTCCCATAATGTAATAGCAAAATATAGCTGGAATAACGTCAACAGGCAACAAAAACGTCAACATGGCAACGCTGGTGACAT